>CM055895.1:41211450-41245519 GCA_029582155.1 Panopea generosa | reverse complement strand
CCCCCCCCCCCCCCCCCCCCCCCCCCCCCCCCCCCCCCCCCCCCCCCCCCCCCCCCCCCCCCACACACACACCAAAGCAAGCGAATGCATTTCTGGAACACTGAACACTTTGCCAATGGTTCTCAAAGTGTCTTGCTTCCAGAAATAGTTGTCTCTGTTAGTCCAAATATGCCGAAAAAACATGGGGTTGACCAGATTTTCGATGGTTTCATAATACCTCTTTATTTTGACAATTCTGCCTTTTTGTTACAGTGTATCACTACGCATATTTAAACTGTTATATCTTCATCCGACACTTCCCAAAATTATCTAAGCTTTGCAGAACTCAACTCATGAAAATGGTCCAATGTTCTCATATTTACAAAGAAATATGATCATTTTAAGCCGATTTACACAGTTCTTAGTTCTTGGAAGCAATAATCTTGCTACCGTCACCAAGGGGAGGTAATTGATAAGTGAGACCAGAAGTTAAATCATCTGCTGACTTAATCAGGGTCATGTTTTTCATTCACCTTTTTCTTACAATTGGTTACACAATTGTTCATTGGTCGATAGCTGTCGCAAGAAACTTATTGTTACTTCAGATATATTATTTAGATATTGATATGAGTATTGTTTGGCAAGATCACATGATCTACTTTTTATGCCGTATTTCATTGATTAATCGATAACAAAATTATTGTATATTTACCCGCAAAACACCAAAAACAAGCTTCGTATTATTCAACGAGAGGTCAAAATGTATATAACACAGGTATTTATGACCAATGCATCGGAGAGTGCTATAAATGATGTACACGTGCTTATGTCAAACATATTTCAATTAATTAATCATCTAGACAAACTGTATTCACAGCTGCAATTTCCATCTCTTTTCAAAATAATCTAGCTTTAACCGAGGATATTCTATACAGTTTGCCATCAATGTCCCCATGTACATCTAACAGAAAGAAATATATATTATTAAAAAATCACCCACAATGTTTATTTATTATTTCGTAAGCATGGTATTTTTTAAACTGCATTAAGTATAATATTATATGTAATCCGAATACAGTTATTTAAGATTCGATTTCGAGTAAAAAGGGTTTTCATACACGGATCTTTGTAACAAAACTCTTCTTTGTGTTATTCATTAATAACTTTATAATAGTTTACTCACTGCTCCTCTACTAGTACAAAGCGATGTAATTTCTGTTTGAGCGGTAACATTGACATCCATGTCAGTCTTCTTACTGATTAACCAATCAAATACGACTTATACGACTCTTCTGAGTCTAACAACACAGTTGAAATGATATATTTGTTTCTACTTTTATTACCAGAACATAACAGAATAGAACATACAATTTATCAAAGTTAAGCATTACAGCTCATCGTTATACATGTATACAAAATCAATATATATGTTGAAATAAGGTGGTCTATAAATATCGTTTCATGAAGTTAATATTTTTGTGAGAGTGTTATCTTGGTATTAAGAAACAATCATAAACTAATTATTTGAATCATAAACTAAATACAAATTTCGATTACAATACAACGTTTTCTACATTAAACTGTTAAACGAGTACCCTTTGAAACCCTTAATACAATAAGTTTGTTTAAATTTGATTTAGGTCAATATCAAAAAGGTTTATCAATTTAAACATAATTGGATGAGTTGTATATTATTGAATTATATATAATTTTCTCAGATCACTATAAAATGGGCAAATAAGTATGAAATGATATTCATCTTCAATGACATTTAAGTCACAACATAAACATTTTCTAAAACATTTTGCCAATAAGACGTACATGTTTCCACTATAAATCAATTACAAATGATGCATTATTTAAAAGCTCGAAGCAAGATATGGCATCCAATGCTCCAGAAGATGATTTTACGGTGATCACGACCCTTTTAAATATAAAACGAACCAGCAAATTATCTGAGAGTAAATGTTTATTATACTAAACAAGTACACCATCCATGGTGCTAAAAAATTGATATTTACCTACTATCTATAACCAATTATTACCACCGTTGTATCAGTATCGTCTGTGTTTATCGATCTCATTTCTCTGCACAGGGATAGTTATATAGCAAGCGAATACAATTTTTTTTACCTTTTACAGTTCCTGTTTATCTGCCATGTGAAGCACTAATAATGCACAACTATCAATAATTTATGTCTGTGTACTTTGATAATTGCACAAACAGACCACCATAGTTTCCAGGGACAGATGAAGTTAAGTGGAGAGAGGTTGAAAGGCAATGTACTCGTTTTAAGGTAAAACACGCGCAACATACAGTTATTTAAATGCATGTTTATTACTTGAGATTTTAGAAAACATGTACGTTGGTCGAAACACCCAGATCCGCGCCTGTGATAAGGTTAATGGTACCCAAAGGCGTGAAATGGATCAAATGCAAGATACACTTTGTAATAATGTAAGTAGAACATGCAAAGCGGTAATCACGAGGTGACGTACGTCCTTATTAACATCGCTGTATCATTAATGATGATTAAAATTTAAAATAAATTGTTGATTTTCAGATAAGCGATGGCATTTATGCCAAATGGTGATATTTGTGAAGAGGCTTGAGTCGACGTGGAAAATAATATTAATCATCCCAGCATAATTAACATGATAATATAACGACATTTATCTTTAGATATTTCTTCTGAAATGTTACAATACGCTGTCATGAGATGATGTTGTAAAATGTCAGTAAAATATTCTCATACATATCATTGAATGTTTATTTGTTTGCATGTGTTTTGGTGTTAGTTTATTTGGCCATCATCGTAAATGAGATTAGGGCTTAAATCCACCCTTGACTTTACCGGAACGACCGAATTTGTTTCTAATTTCAGAATTTTTGTTTGGCCTATGAGAAAGTATTCAAATAAAGATATAAAATAAAAGATGCATTGTTTTGAATAATTACGAACAAATCAATGGTCGTTTCTTTCCGATACACATATTCGGCTTAAAACGGGTAATCACGAGACCGTTCGGAACGGCGGCGGACGGTAATTTATGAGCATAACGATTTGTGTACTTCCGAACATTGGCGGAGAACAACCGGGTCATTACGGAATGTAAACAATAGTCAAAAGCTCGGTCCGATCTTTTAAGAAATTGAATATACATTTCGATCGAAGTTATTGATTTACTCGCATTTAAAATAAAACCAGTCACTTAAAGGTTTATAGGAACGGTTTTAGCAATACTATAAACATATTTAATAACAATCATGTTTGCTATTATCAAATATAAAAAATGTGCATTTTTGAAGTTTAATGAGGCTGTAAAGGCGTGTCATTCATAGAAAGAACAAAATTAAAGAAGGGAAACTAACATTAAATTGTTTGTTGACATCTGCATTGCCAAAATACCATTAGAAAACAACGAGATGTGTCTTGGTTCATCCAAGTGAGATTTTGTACACTGTTGACAAAGCGAAAGTACACCTCAGAGAAATAATGTATTCTTACCCCACATTCAAATTATCATTTTTTTCTATATAATCAATTCAAACAAGACAATTCTTTATAATTGTTCTAAAAACATTGATAAAGCCATTCAAATCGCAAAATGACCACTAAAATAAGGAAAGTGCATTTTTAAATAAGAAGAAACAATGATTTTCATCACTGCTGCCATTATGAATCTACCCCCATGGAATAACTTCCTGTTTCTAATGAATGTGTTATGCCTGGAACGGAACATGCCAAAAAAAAAAAAAAAAAAAAAAAACACCTGCTCAATTGAGCTGAAATCAAGTTTTTATACATTTTTCGCTTAAGTCGTCATGCTTGTGGACAATTTTATGTATACTACCTAATATAACTTGTACACATGTACCTTACACCTATGAACCATATAACCATCGGAATATTCATTAACACTAATAGTATCTGCAATCCCGTACTTCGATAAATTATTTACATTAATTAATTTTTTATAAAACCTGTTTGTGTCATGCTCTTTTTGAATTATGAATACAAACCTTTAAAAATGCTAAATTGATAAAATCACGTGGATTTCAGTATACCGATGAAATTATACACTTTATGTCAAAATATTACCCTAATTCACCATGAAATAGGATGCACTTTCGATCATGCACAAAATAATAGTAATAATATTATTAATAATAATAAAGCTTTTATTTCGTATATGGGTTAGACGAGCAGAAGTTTTGCCATTATTCACAATGCACAAGATATGGAGAGCATGTATAACCTGTTTATATTTCTTTGAGTTTAGTTTGTATGTACGGATGGTACATCTCTTGTTATTTCATAACACTGTTCATACGCTAACTGTCAGAGAAATATTAATAAGAGACGGTTCCATTTTTGCATAGGTTGGGCACCCTATTTCAAATTGTATCTACCTTAATTTAAGGTAGTTTGGGCTGTTTGGGGCTGGGGATCTATTAAACAAAAAAAAAGTACTGTTTGGTGTAAAGAATTTTTTTTTTTACATCTTAAATAAAATAACAAAAGACAAAAACATCATCACCATCATGATAACTACCAACAAAATCGTCACCACTATCTGTACAAAGATTAGATTAATTGTTTCGCATGTCGGGGTCCCTCAAGACAGACTAACAATATACAATCGAAACAACAAAGGTACTGCCAACTAATTTTTCAGGGCACGACATTCAGAAGTTCACTTTTCCCTTAAATTACTGTCAAAAACGACAATTAAGGAAATATAATCATAACAATAATAAAACAATATAATCATACAACTGAATGAAGTGAAGGGTTAATTTTCGTGGACAGTATATTTGCAATCCTTATAGGTTATTATTTATTTTAATAGTATTAGCGTCCAGTTATGTCCTTTGTATGTCATGACATACAGTAGTTTTAAAATTTTGTATTTTACCCTTAAATAAATCAAATTATCAACAACTGACTAAACACCTTTGATCGACATTGAATAAAAAGAAGTTAAAACATTTAAGAAAATCACAGAATATGATATCTGACACGTAGTGGTAATCATGGTAACGCCACTTCTGGGTGGATATATAATCCCTGTAATAAAGTAAAGTAAATCATGTAAATTGGCAATAATGCAATGGTGATATCGGTATTAACACCATATCTTTGTTAATGGTGATTAAACTTTGTATCATGTCGTTGTTTCAGAGACAAGCGGCGACATTTATGTCAAATGTGTCGACTTATGACTGCGGAGACAAAAGGTTGACGCTGTACATCACTGTCGACAGCCAACTGTACCATGTGCTATTTTTTGTCGACGCCAAATACATGTTTAGGCATGGCAGGCAGGAATGGACATATCAAATACAATATCAATCACGTAAAAAGTAGTGACGAAGCCAACAATATTTTAATTAGCTAGAAGTTATATACACTGGTTATGAACATTGTCAACGGACGGTTGATTCGTTAAGTCTTAAATGAAGTTAGATACAATGGGGATAGAAAGTTGTTTTTGACGTCATTTGAACAAATTACAGACATAAACACTGTTTTAACGTTTTATTAATGAAAAAAAAAGAACTCCAAATAAATATGGATAACTAAAATAATTGTCCACCCAGGAAGAATATTGCTCAAACTCACGATCTCAACCATGTGAGATAAATGATAATTTATGCATCTGTAGACCACTCGGCCACGGAGTACCCGTTTAAATACGCTGTATCGTAAAAAACGTTAATGTCACCAAAAATAACGTATGATGACAACAACGCCATTAATCTAGACAGGGTTAAAAGAGTTGAAGAGGATCGACCTAATTAACCGACGCTTCAGGAGGGGACATTAATAACGCAGCTGGTCTTATGGCAAAATCAAACATGTAGCCAAAATGACGGTTTCCAATCTTATGTCTATTTTGAAAACAAATTTGATGTTGTAAACACAGACATCGATAAGACAAAGATAACGGAATGCTACTCAAATATCTGGATCATAGAAATAACAAAGTGTATAGATTGTGTAACATTTTAAGATGCATTGGAACCTGAACAATATGTGCTTTTAAATTTGAACAAACAGGAACGTTCATTGTTGGCCCAATTTAGATGTAGTATTCTACCTCTAATGGTAGAAACAGGACGACATGTAAGTGAGCCCACAGAGCAATACTTTCTATATTTTATAATCTACTATAGATTGAAGATGGAAACCAATTTTAATCCAGTGTACATTCGAACATATATTTTAATAAACACTTTTCTAATATGCAGTTTAATGGTATGGATGATGTTAATACATTTGTATGTCATGTCGGAGACGTTCCCTGAAAAATAGCTGATTTAGAAGACGGACAACCTTTTATTATTATTATATATAACCAATGACCAAACAGCCGTAAATAATATGTTGTTTTGTAATTACCTTGTATGTATTATTGATTTTTGTGATGTTTAATTACAAGCTTAATTTCCAACTATTTATTTGTATAGATGACTTATACGTCCGTTGAGCCGGATGTGGTGTTAAAAATTCTATATGTGTATATTATGTTACATGCACACATGACACTTTAATAAAATACTTACTGATTTATATCCACAACATATTGTATTTGAATAGGAACTGTGTACTTGCATAATTAATAATGTAACGGTGATTGAGGTTTTTTCTGTAGGCAGAAATCGTCATAGCAACGAACAATAAGGTGTGTGCACATCTTTCTGAATTAAAAGGAGGATCTTACATGAGGACTCATTTATTATTGAATTTATTAAACGAGTTGGCAAAATATATATATTGTGCGAGGTTCTGTCGCGCATCAAATCATTTTTTCAAAGAGTTAATAAATTCAATAATAAATGCATATGAATCACGCCATTCAAATATCGGGCAAAACGAAAAGTTTTTCGACGTTTTACCTACGAGAGCCGAGTAACACGTAAATTATGTGATCAATAATTATTCGATTCCAACGCTTTACGCTACTTCATAGAAATTTCATTCGCTTTGCTTTCTTTAGAAAAGCACCAAATTTATTCAAGGACATGAAAAGCACCAAATTTAGTCAAGGGCATTTTAAAGCCCCAAAACATTTTGCTAGGGCAGAGAGGAATTTTAGGAGTGGTTATTCCATGAGCTGTTTTCTGTACCTGTCAGTAAAGTTTCAGTGTGCTGAAATACACTTTTAATTGGCTGCTGTTTAATTACCTTAATAACCTGTTGAAAAAACAAGCATACAAACCATTGTGAATTTGTTTACAATTTAGAAAGCAAACGCTCACAAGCTCTGCCCTTGAATTTCAAAATTTTAACTAAACTTTTTATTCGAACTGCATGTAACAAGAACTTAATGGAAAATATTGTTTGCATATTCCTATTTAATGTATCAACAACAATCTAGCAGTATACAAAATTACAATAAAGACAATGCAGTGACGACTGCGAGGTTTTGAGAAAAAGGGTTAATTTGAATCATGTATGAACATGATCAATTATAAAAAAACTATCTCCAGAGCCCCAGAGCCCCGTAGCCCCGGAACCATTATGCATCTTTATATGGTAATTTGGGATAATTCCTGTTGGGATAATTTCGTCCCATTAGAGTAATAAGGTACTAAGTGTACAAAAAATAAGGAGGCACTTGGTATCTCTTTGCACCAATGATGCGAAATTATATAAAACCAGCTCCAGGGCCCCGGAGCCCCGAACCATTATGCATCTTTAAATGGCAATTTGGGATAATTCCTGTTGGGATAATTTCGTCCCATTAGAGTAATAAGGTACTAAGTGTACATAAAATAAGGAGGCACTTGGTACCACTTTGCACCAATGATGCAAAATTATATAAAACCAGCTCCAGGGCCCCAGAGCCCCGGAACCATTATGCATCTTTATATGGTAATTTGGGATACTTCCTGTTGGGATAATTTCGTCCCATTAGAGTAATAAAGTACTAAGTGTACATAAAAAAAGGAGGCACTTGGTACCACTTTGCACCAATGATGCGAAATTATATAAAACCAGCTCCAGGGCCCCAGAGCCCCGGAACCATTATGCATCTTTATATGGTAATTTGGGATAATTCCTGTTGGGATAATTTCGTCCCATTAGAGTAATAAGGTACTAAGTGTACATAAAATAAGGAGGCACTTGGTACCACTTTGCACCAATGATGCAAAATTATATAAAACCAGCTCCAGGGCCCCAGAGCCGCGGAACCATTATGCATCATTATATGGTAATTTGGGATACTTCCTGTTGGGATAATTTCGTCCCATTAGAGTAATAAAGTACTAAGTGTACATAAAAAAAGGAGGCACTTGGTACCACTTTGCACCAATGATGCGAAAATTATATAAAACCAGCTCCAGGGCCCCAGAGCCCCGGAACCATCATGCATCTTTATATGGCAATTTGGGTTAATTCATGTTGAGATAATTTCGTCCCATTAGAGTAATAAGGTACTAAGTGTACATAAAATAAGGAGACACTTGGTATTTCTTTGCACCAATGGGGCAAAATTATATAAAACCGGCCCCAGAGCCCCAGAGCCCCAGAGCCCAGAGCCCCGGAACCATCATGCATCTTTATATGGCAATTTGGGATACTTCCTTTGTTGAGAGAATAGACGTGATTAAATTGTTTCGTGTATAATGTTTGTTATATGAAGATATGCTATGTATAAATCAAATAAAATTTATGATCTGTTCTGTTCATTAAAATACACATGCATTAACGAGACATTAAAGTCTAAACTGCCATTCTAAAAACCACAAGATAGCTCTTGGGCAAGTTTTATATAATTATATACTTGATTCGAATCAGAGACTGAGTTATTTTCGCATATTTTCATAGTCACCTCTGCATTGCCTTCGTTATAAATTTGTTCACTACTAGATTAGTGTTAATATATCTAAGTGGCAATATAATATATGCAGTTTAAAAAAAAGAGATTCTAGGGATGAGCTTGTGAGTTAATACATTTTATATTGTAAATTAACACTAATTCAGTAGGCTTAACGCAGGCTTTTAACACAATGAACGCTTGCTGACAGGCTCAGAAAACAGCCGCTATACAATAATCATTCCTTCAATTTCTCCCTGTGGGGGCAAACTCAGTTGGTGCTTTTACAGTTTACTATGGCCTTTGGCAACATTTGAGTTATTTAAAACAGAGCTGCACTGATACATGTGTTACAACATATTTTCATACATGCAATAAAATGAGATATAACTTTTTGGTGTGCTACGGTATATTAATATTCTTAGCTAACATGATCATATTATTGAATGGGAAATCCGACCGGTCAATTATATGGCAAGACAGAAAATAGGTTAGCTAGAATTTCTTTATTAGAATATGACAAAGCAACTGAATATTTTGGCAGTAATTTCTCGGACTGGAATAAATACACCCGATGTTCCTTGTCTCTTTTTTGTTCGTGTTCGTTAGTATTAAACACTTTTAATTTCCGTTTTTAGAAATTGATTAATTTAGATCTATTTTGAGAGAGTTAAGTTGATATTTTGTAATATTATTATTCATGTTACGCACACATTTATCAATGATTACTTTTGACCATTAAAGGGAGTTTATCAGGATTTTTTTCAAAACTTTATAAAAAATGAGACGCTGTACATAAAATAAACCCGATAAGACTATTCCCTTACAAATGCGACAGCATGCGTATATGTATGTGTATGTGTATGTGTATGTGAATGATGTAAACGAAAATCCTAAATTAAATCTTACCACATTTTGGTCTCCTTCTTTTCCTTTTTTAATTTCATTTTCCAAATCTTCTATGCCTTTTTACACATATTTACATTTTACATATAGTTTACATTTTACACATTATTTACATTTTTACACATATTTACATTTTACACATTATTTACATTTTACACATTATTTACATTTTACACAAAATTTCAATTTTACACATATTTACATTTTACACATAATTTACATTTTACACATATTTACATTTTACACATTATTTACATTTTACACATAATTTACATTATACACATAATTTACATTTTACACATATTTACATTTTACACATAATTTACATTTTACACATATTTACATTTTACACATTATTTACATTTTACATATAATGTACATTATACACATAATTTACATTTTACATATAATTAACATTTTCTTAGTTAATTTTTATTTTGGTCATTATACATAATCATATTATACGAGTAGATTTAAATTTAATATGAGAGTATAACTCATCGGTAGCCTTTGCACAAATAAGGTGAGTTCGCCCTTGTGTCTGCTAACCAGACCTGTTCATATTTTTGTAACATTCAGGTAATAAATTAATGAGTAATTTTATCACATATCAACCCCAAAAATGGAAGAAAGAAAAAGTGTACATTTCCTGTTAATATTATTTTTGATCAAAAAGGAAATGATCTGTGCATATAAGCATAATTATGATCCAAAGTTCAAGATATGTTCAGACGTCGCGCACGGTAATGGTATCTCTAAGCGTAACACGATGTTAACGTTAAAATTTTATAAAATGTAATATGACATTTTTATTCATGTATTTCATATAATTTATTAAACAAGAAAACAGCCGATTATCGGAAAACCAATTACTGCAATTGAATCATGATTTTCTGCGGATATTAAATGGATCAAAACCAATGATATTACTGTACCTGCGTAAACTATGAGAATACAGTAACTAGCAGCGTCCATAGGTTTTCGCCGTATCAAAAGAACGTCAAACTGACGATGTCAATATTTGAAAGAGGACATCGAAAATGCTTTATACGAGGTGTAAATGACTTTCAAAATTTTCAATATTTTGGGACACTAACAGAAACCAATTTACTCGTTAAAATAATTTTTAAAAGACAATGTTCTGTGTTAAAAATATGGTTAATATGGTCATAATGTGAGGACAGACGTTATTTTTTGGTAAAAATGCTAAGGGGCTGCAAATAATAGAGGACATTTTAAATACAAAATCTGTACCATTCAAAGCAAAGTGAATATATTTCATTCCACATAAGAATGTTCCGCTGAAATTTTACTTTAGTATGATATGATTTTAAAATTTAAAATGTTTGCGATTTATTCTAAAATAATTAAATTAATCGAATACGTTTCAATTATTTCTTTCAAATAACGTTGGCGGACAACACCTTAAAAATGTAATATCTCATAATCGCAATATGAAAAAAGTCATCAAGTACCATATATATAAAATAATGAACATATACATACATATTTTAAATGCAATACTAACCAATATTTTTCATCTTGACTGTCCAGTATGACTTTATTGACGAGTCGTTTGTTTTTCGGGACATTTAGCATACACGTAATGAACCGCGTGTTCCGTAATAGCCGTAAAGTTTGTTGTAATAAAACACACATGTCTGCAACC
The DNA here is from genome assembly GCA_029582155.1 of Panopea generosa. NCBI lineage: Eukaryota > Metazoa > Mollusca > Bivalvia > Adapedonta > Hiatellidae > Panopea > Panopea generosa. The sequence goes on along the minus strand of CM055895.1, from coordinate 41,234,136 downwards.
CGAAATTATGTCACTTTCTCCAGTGAATAGACCTGATATATGTCCTTTCGCGCCGTTTTTAAACATAACATTTTAGGCCGGGACCCGTGGTAAATTTTACGGCGGGACACGGGAAAAATGACGTTAAATGTGACTTATTATTAAATTAAATTAAACAGAGCATATCAATAGCATAGTTTATATCCGTCAACTGCAAATATCGTTCCACGACCTTTATTTTGATATATAGTAACTATTCCAAAAACGATCAAGTATTTGGTGACAGTTTTATATATTTCGAGTATTAGTTTTATAACGCAAGTACCATTTCCGTGCGCAACATCTCAATGTTCATTGCTTGGTGCGCACGATCTAATTTAGACTGGTAGTTCCGGTGTTATGATAAAATGACAATGTCATTCACGTTTGTTTTCATTCATAATGTAAAAGGGGGAGTGTTCATATATCCATAGTATGATATAAAACAATATCACACATTTATATATGAACGGGTACATTCGTAAAATAATAGAATGCGGTATTACACATTCATAATATGATAATATGCAGTATCACACATTCATAATATGAAAGTATGCGGTATCACACATTCATTTATGACAGCATGCGGTATCACACATTCATAATAATATAGGGTGTGGTATCACACATTCATAATAGTATAGAGTGTCGTATCACACATTCATAATATGATAGTATACGGTATCACACATTCATACTATGATAGGGAGCAGTATCACACATCCATAATATAACTGGATGTTGTATCACACATTCATAATATATGAGGATGCAGTATGACACATTCATTAAATGATAGGGTGCAGTATTACACATTCATAATATGATAGGATGTGGTAACACACATTCATAATATATTAGAATGCGGTAGCACACATTCATTATATGAACTGGTGCAGTATCACACATTCGTATTATAAAAGGTTGCAGTATCACACATTCATAGTATGACGGGGTGTGATACCACGCATTCATAGTAAAATAAGATGTGGTATCACACATTTATATTATAATAAGTTGTAGAATCACATATTCATCGTATAATAGGGTGCGGTATCACACATTCAACATATATTAGGTTGTGGTATCACACATTCATAGTATGATAGGGTGTAATACCACGCATTCATAGTATAATAGGGTGCGGTATCACACATTCATAGTTTGGTAAGGTGTGACATGACACATTCATAGTATGACAGGGTGCGATTCCATGCATTTATAGTATAATAGGGTGTCGTATCACACATTCATGGTATAATAAGGTGTGGTATCACACATTCATGGTATAATAAGGTGCGGCATCCAACATTCATATTATGATAGGGAGCTACATGGCATATTCATAGTATGATAGGGTGTGATACCACGCATTTATAGTATAATAAGGTGTGATACCACGCATTCAACGTATAATAGGGTGCAGCATCAAACATTCATAGTATGATAGGGTGTGGTACCATACATTCAACGTATAATAGTGTGTGACATGACACATTCATAGTATGATAGGGTGTGGTATTACACATTCATAGTATAGTTTGGTGCGATACCACACATTCATAGTATGATAGGTTGTGGTATTACACATTCATAGTATGATAGGCTGTGGTATTACACATTCATATTATGATTGGGTGTGACATGACACATTCATAGTATGATAGGGTGCGATACCACACATTCATATGTTGTTATAGTGCATTATAACTAATTCATGGTATCACATATTCACAGTATGAATAAATGCGGTATCAAACATTGATTATTTGGTAAAACAAATTCATATTGTGATGGAATATGGTAGCACAAGTTTTATAAAAGATTAGTTTAAACTTATTTACTTTACTTCGATAGCGAAACAAGTTATAACAACATATACAAATCACACTTCCCAGGAAGACTTCGAGCGTAATTTACCAGTACCAAGCATATGCAGAAAATAAGGTCTTGCTCAATAACACCACACATGTCCTAGGGGGAGAATCGAACACACGACCATCCTATCATTGGTTCGGTGCTCTACCACTGGACCACGCGCTCCACACGTATATATCAATATTTTGATGAAGCTGTACACGTATCGTTTTAAATGTTTATTTCGAAAGAGTTATCGTGCTTTAAATGAAAAAAACTCCGGTAGGTAGTGTAATACAAATTAAAAATACCCACGATGTCATTAAAATTGAAATACGGATCTCGTGGGGATTTTTACATTGTTAATGGGCTTTTTATTCAATTGTTGTCCAATGCATATAAAATCAGTTGCTATTTTTACAACTATAACGGATGCCAAACCGGCTTCCAAGTAAACGTACTGTGTTTAAATGATCAAGGAAATAGTTAGGTACCGGGAAATGAAAACATTATTTACACGTGATATTATTTGTGTGTTATGCTAGTCTAGGGCATTATTTCCATGAATTTTTGTCCAAAACTAAATGAATTTACTCGAAACTGAAAATATCTAAAGTTATAAATGCGAGAGCGTATGGAGTATATAAATGGCATAATAAGTTAATGACGAACTTAAGGTAAGATTATATATTTTACAGGCTTGATTCCATTTAATTGGTCGTAATGATTTTGTTAATTTGTCCAAATAACACTGAACACTAAGCCGTTTTTCTCTCTCTAGATGTTCGTTACGTCCGTCACTCATAATACTTATCTATATCTGTATGGTGGCCTAGGTTAATTTATAAAGAGATAAAATCAAATGAATATACTGGTACAGGTTTTCGCCCAATTAGTTGTTATAGACTGCAAGATATACCTTTGCCAACAAGGTCTCAATATATGATGTGACGATAGGGAAGGAACGAGGTTGTTTGATCCATAAACGAAGGTTAAGTTGCCTAATAGTGATTTTACTAGTGACCAATCCAAGGCGATTGCCCCTTGTCACTTTTTCTGTATGTATGCACTTTCTGTGATAATTCTATGTGCTTAATTGTGGTGTGATGACCTTTCCATTGTCTTGTGTGTATTGTGTGTATAGTGTGATATTGTTTAATATTAGCCGCTACTGTACCTTTATTACTTCATGGTTTATGTTGTTTACAGCATATTTTTAACATTAAACAATTTATCAAAGTGCATGATCAAAATTGCATGTCTATAAACACGTTTAGGTTACTTTCTGTACTTTTTACGTACAAAACTTGCGGGCTAAATGATTGTATCATTATCAAAACCAATATCATTTTAATTTTCAGTTTCATTTTTATGATCATTATCGTTATCATTTTCATTATTATTATTACTAGTAGTAGTAGTAGTAGTAGTAGTGGTGGTAGTGGTAGTGGTGGTAGTGGTAGTGTTGGTGGTGGTGGTAGTGGTAGTGGTAGTAGTAGTAGCATAGTAACTATGGTAATATCAACAATACAACACAGAGAGGAAATGACAATAGGATGTATCGCCTTAAAGTGACATAATGGCAACACCGCCATGTAATGCTTACTCCTGGTTTACGGATGCACCGCGTTTTCTATTGTCGGAACATCTCATCAGGATAAACTGTATAAATTAGTGTAGATCCGGTCAGGCAGACCATCCAACATAACTTCAATGTGATATAGCGTGAAGAGGAATCGTTAACTCTGTAAACGTATGCTAAAATGCTTAATTCAGTTAAGTTAAAATAATACACAAGGCAACGTTAGACGAAAACAGCGCATAATCGTGTTAATGGGATATTTGGTCTAGAAAAAAATAAATTATTGTGATAAATATCTCGTACATACATAAACATTGATTTTTATTATATTAGCAAATACTCCAACGGGAAAATGTATTTCTTAATGAAAAATAAATTTGATTAGAATAAATGCTAAATCGTTGAAGAAAATTATATATTTTTCTTATTTCTAACTTGTATATGTTAAATATCCAACGATTGATATTTTACTTATTTTATCAGTAGTTGGTTATCAAATTGTCTAAACACGATATCTTATCTATATCCGACGATATGAAGAACTGGGGATTCAATGATGGCGAATACCATTTGTAGTCATAAACGGTTCCACTCGCTAGATACTCGACACTATCTCTGTAACAAAATAGTAAGGTTGCTGTGGCCTAATTTAGTAGTGTCAGCTAGTACGTGTCCATCGTGATGATATAGGCTATATTTAGGTCAGGTAGCGTGGAATTGTTAAAACGTACCGATAGCTCGATAGGAATTACATTTTTAAGATCTTTTTACATTTTCATTCTTTGATTAAAGAATAAATCATTTTGAAGTTCATTTCATCAAATTCCATTAAGTATTAAAAAATTGAGAATAATTAAACGGGTTTAATTGTCATAAAACTATTTTAGGTTTATATTGGCCTAATAGCGTAAAATCTCATCGTACGATGTTTGAAAGTTTCATGATTTACACGAAATTCACTAAGGTATGTGGACTGTTTTGCTATATATGCTATATAATTTACATTTTACACATTATTTACATTTGACACATATTTACATTTGACACATATTTACATTTTACACATGATTTACATTTTACACATAATTTACATTATACACACATTTACATTTTACACATAATTTACATTTTACACATATTTACATTTTACACATTATTTACATTTGACACATATTTACATTTTACACATATTTACATTTTACACATTATTTACATTTTACACATATTTACATTTTACACATAATGTACATTATACACATAATTTCATTTTACATATAATTAACATTTTCTTAGTTAATTTTTATTTTGGTCATAATACATAATTATATAATACGAGTAGAGTTAAATTTAATATGAGAGTATAACTCATCGGTAGCCTTTGCATTATTAAGGTGAGTTCGCCCTTGTGTCTGCGTACCAGACCTGTTCATATTTTTGTTACATTCAGGTAATAAATTAATGAGTAAATTTATCACATATTAACTCCAAAAATGGAAGAAAGAAAAGTGTACATTTCCTGTTAATATTATTTTTGATCAAAAAGGAAATGATCTGTTCATATAAACATAATTATGATCCAAAGTTCAAATACGTTTTAATTATTTCTTTCAAATAACGTAGGCGGACAACACCTTAAAAATGTAATATCTCATAATCGCAATATGAAAAAATACATCAAGTACCATATATATAAAACAATAAACATATACATACATATTTTAAATGCAATACTAACAAAACTAACCAATACTTTTCATCCTGACTGTTCAGTTTGACTTTATTGACGAGTCGTTTGTTTTTCGGGACATTATGAACCGCGTGTTCCGTAACGATAGCCGTATAGTGTGTTGTAATAAAACACACGTCTGTAACGCGAAATTATGTCACATTCTCCAGTGAATAGATATCTGGCCTTTCGTGCCGTTTTAAACGTAACATTTTAGGCCGGGACCCGTGGTAAATGTAACGCCGGGACACGGGGAAAATGACGTTAAATGTGACTTATTATTAAATTAAAATAAATAGAGCATATCAATAGCATAGTTTATATCTGTCAACTGCAAACATCGTTCCATGACCTTTATTTTGATATATAGTAAGTATAATTCCAAAAATGATCAAGTATTCAGTGACAGTTTTATATATTTCCAGTATTAGTTTTATAACGCAAGTACCATTACCGTGCGCAACGTCTCACTGTTCTTTGCTAGGTGCGCACGGTCGAATTTAGACTGGTAGTTCCGGTGTTATGATAAAATAACAATGTCATTCACGTTTGTTTTCATTCATAATGTAATATTCATCGTATAATAAGGTGCGGTATCACACATTCAACATATATTAGGGTGTGGTATCACACATTCATAGTATGACAGGGTGCGATACCACGCATTCATAGTAAAATAGGGTGCGGTATCACACACAACACGTATAATAGGGTGTGATATCACACATTCATAGTATGATAGGGTGTGACATGACACATTCATAGTATGACAGGGTGCGATACCATGCATTTATAGTATTATAGGGTGTGGTATCACACATTCATGGTATAATAAGGTGTGGTATCACACATTCATGGTATAATAAGGTGCGGCATCAAACATTCATAGTATGATAGGGTGTGATACCACGCATTTATAGTATAATAAGGTGTGATACCACGCATTCAACGTATAATAGGGTGCAGCATCAAACATTCATAGTATGATAGGGTGTGGTATCATACATTCAACGTATAATAGTGTGCGACATGACACATTCATAGTATGATAGGCTGTGGTATTACACATTCATAGTACAATTAGGTGCGATACCACACATTCATAGTATGATAGGCTGTGGTATTACACATTCATAGTACAATTAGGTGCGATACCACACATTCATAGTATGATAGTGTGTGGAATTAAACATACATAGTATGATAGGCTGTGGTATTACACATTCATATTATGATTGGATGTGACATGACACATTCATAGTATGAAAGGGTGCGATACCACACATTCATTTTATGTTAAAGTGCATTATCACTAATTCATGGTATCACATATTCACAGTATGAATGTATGCGGTATCACACATTGATAATTTGGTAAAACAAATTCATATTGTGATGGAATATGGTAGCACAAGTTTTATAAAAGATTAGTTTAAACTTATTTACTTTACTTCGATAGTGAAACAAGTTATAACAACATATACAAATCACACTTCCCAGAAAGACTTCGAGCGTAATTTACCAGTACCAAGCATATGCAGAAAATAAGGTCTTGCTCAATAACACCACACATGTCCTAGGGGGAGAATCGAACACACGACCATCCTATCATTAGTTCGGTGCTCTACCACTGGACCACGCGCTCCACACGTATATATCAATATTTTGATGAAGCTGTACACGTATCGTTTTAAATGTTTATTTCGAAAGAGTTATCGTGCTTTAAATGAAAAAACTCCGGTAGGTAGTTTAATACAAATTAAAAATACCCACGATGTCATTAAAATTGAAATACGGATCTCGTGGGGATTTTTACATTGTTAATGGGCTTTTTATTCAATTGTTGTCCAATGCATATAAAATCAGTTGCTATTTTTACAACTATAACGGATGCCAAACCGGCTTCCAAGTAAACGTACTGTGTTTAAATGAACAAGGAAATAGTTAGGTACCGGGAAATGAAAATATTATTTACACGTGATATTATTTGTGTGTTATGCTAGTCTAGGGCATTATTTCCATGAATTTGTGTCCAAAACTAAATGAATTTACTCGAAACTGAATATATCTAAAGTTATTAATGCGAGAGCGTATGGAGTATATAAATGGCATAATAAGTTAATGACGAACTTAAGGTAATATTATATATTTTACAGGCTTGATTCCATTTAATTGGTCGTAATGATCTTGTTAATTTGTCCAAATAACACTGAACACTAAGCCGTTTTTCTCTCTCTAGATGTTCGTTACGTCCGTCACTCATAATACTTATCTATATCTGTATGGTGGCCTAGGTTAATTTATAAAGAGATAAAATCAAATGAATATACTGGTACAGGTTTTCGCCAAATTAGTTGTTATAGACTGCAAGATATACCTTTGCCAACAAGGTCTCAATATATGATGTGACGATAGGGAAGGAACGTGGTTGTTTGATCCATAAACGAAGGTTAAGTTGCCTAATAGTAATTTTACTAGTGACCAATCCAAGGCGATTGCCCATTGTCACTTTTTCTGTATGTATGCACTTTCTGTGATAATTCTATGTGCTAAATTGTGGTGTGATGACCTTGCCATTTTCTTGTGTGTATTGTGTGTATAGTGTGATATTGTTTAATATTAACCGCTACTGTACCTTGATTACTCATGGTTTATGTCGTTTACAGCATATTTTTAATATTAAACAATTTATCAAAATCGCATGTCTATAAACACGTTTAGGTTACGTTTCTGTACTTTTTACGTACAAAACTTGCGGGCTAAATGATTGTATCATTATCAAAACCAATAGCATTTTAATTTTCAGTTTCATTTTTATGATCATTATCGTTATCATTTTCATTATTATTATTATTGCTATTATTATTATTATTATTACTAGTAGTAGTAGTAGTAGTGGTAGTAGTAGTAGTAGTAGTAGTATTAGTAGTGGTAGTAGTAGTAGTAGTAGTAGTAGTGGTAGTGGTAGTAGTGGTAGTGGTAGTGGTAGTAGCATAGTAACAATGGTAATATCAACAAAACAACACAGAGAGGAAATAACAACAGGATGTATCGCCTTAAAGTGACATAATTGCAACACCGCCATGTAATGCTTACTCCTGGTTTACCGATGCAATGCGTTTTCTATTGTCGGAACATCTCATCAGGATAAACTGTATAAATTAGTGTAGATCCGGTCAGGCAGACCATCCAACATAACTTCAATGTGATATAGCGTTAACTCTGTAAACGTATGCTAAAATGCTTAATTCAGTTAAGTTAAAATAATACACAAGGCAACGTTAGACGAAAACAGCGCATAATCGTGTTAATGGGATATTTGGTCTAGAAAAAAATAAATTATTGTGATAAATATCTCGTACATACATAAACATTGATTTTTATTATATTAGCAAATACTCCAACGGGAAAATATATTTCTTAATGAAAAATAAATTTGAATAGAATAATTGCTAAATCGTTGAAGAAAATTATTTATTTTTCTTATTTCTAACTTGTATATGTTAAATATCCAACGATTGGTATTTTACTTATTTTATCAGTAGTTGGTTATCAAATTATCAAAACACGATATCTTATCTATATCCGACGATAGGAAGAACTCGGGATTCAATGATGGTGAATATCATTTATAGTCATAAACGGTTCCACTCGCTAGATACTCGACACTATCTCTGTAACAAAATAGTAAGGTTGTTATGGCCTAATTTAGTAGTGCCAGCTAGTACGTGTCCATCGTGATGATATAGGCTATGTTTAGGTCAGGTTGTTAAAACGTACCTATAGCTCGATAGGAGTAACGTTTTTAAGAGTTTTTTACATTTTCATTCTTTGATTAAAGAATAAATCATTTTGAAGTTGATTTCATCAAATTCCATTAAGTATTAAGAAAGTTAGAATAATTAAACGGGTTTATTTGTCATAAAACTATTTTAGGTTTACATTGGCCTAATAGCGTAAAATCCGCATCGTTCGATGTTTGAAAGTTTGTTGTTTCATGATTTACACGAAATTCACTAAGGTATGTGGACTGTTTTGCTATATATGCTGACTGTATTATGGATGCACTGTCCAGTTAGCAGAATCATCTTTGGGTGTAGTTGTGACGAGAAAGATTGAGCATGTTACTGTTCCAGTACATAACGGCAGATGGGTATGTGAATTTTATATTATGTTGTATTTAAATGTCTGATAGATATATTTTTGACAAAATCAGACCTAAGTAAAATTCCATAAGTTGTTCATATCCATTCCGATGATAATGTTTGTTATTTAATACACATCCACGGTATTGAGAAGCGTTTTGTTAGAATATAGGCCGAGGTTTCTGAGAACGTATTTTGAGCTGTTGATATTGTGTTCACGATGAAATGTTGAAATTCACAATGTTAGAATTATTGATATGTGTAATTAAATTTTGTTGATGGTTATTCAAATATTCACAAAGTGAATAGATGCAGAATTGGTCTGTAATTGTTCATATTATAAATGAGAAATTATGTAGAGATATAATTGCTATTTTGAGATTGACGGAAGGTCGTATATGAGATGTTGTTTAAATTGCCATGAAACTGCAGATAGTAAGAATTGAATGAATTGTTATCATATATTGATAAATCTACCATGAAACTGTTAGATGGTAAGAATTGATTGCACTGTTATGATATATTGATAAAAGTACCATGAAATTGATAGATGATAAGTAATAGACGCCATGTCATTACCTATTTGAGTAACTAATAAATCTGAGTTTATATATATATTGTAGCCGTTTTAAGAGGTAAGAGAGAAATGTGTCCGCTACGTCAACGACGTATCTGGACGTGACAGAAAGTCAGCTGGTGGTAGTACCGTCATAAGGACAGCAACCCGCATAATCGTCATAAGGACGACTTGACGGTCCCGACGTCGGAGTACGGTATAGAGTTCAAGGGAAGATAACCCAGTTAATATAGCCACCGCCGCAAGGGACGAGCGATGCTAACTCTACGATAATCCGGACGCTGTAGTAGTATCTTGGGCATTTTTAAAAACAGTTTTTAAAATTCAAAATAATAAAAGCAGTTTGGATTGCGATGTAGATTACGTAACTTGTAGGAGATAGAACTGTGTGAAAAAAGGTGTTAATACCATCATAGGACCTTTTTTAAACCAGCTGTGTTTTTTGTTGAGTAATTATCTTTACTTTGTATATATTGTATAATTATATATTCGTAATTTTATTCATGTAAAATTGAAACTGTAAATTTTACTTTTTGTATATATGCCGGACCCGATTATCTCAGTCGGTTACGCGTCTGTCTATCAAACCAGGGGTCGTGAGTTCGAATCCCCAGCCCGGCAACAGTCTCCGTGATGATTGATATACGACATTGTGTCTCATTATCATTCGTCTCTCACCACTGATTCAAGTGGGAAAGTTATCAGTTACTTGCAGATATGAGGTGTGCTCGAGTACTGGTTAATCCCAGGAAACAGTGGTTAGGTTAACTGATCGTCTGTAAAAATGACGCTAGATATTCAATCAATCAATCAATCAATCAATCATACTTTGTGTACAATTGTATTCTACCCTCATGAGTTAATCTCTTCCTGTTCCGACTTCTGCTACGTATTACATCACTTGTTTATTTTATTATATATTTATCAGAACATTCGTTATTTACCTAAGTTTTTAGTATTTACATGAGTATTTCTTAATTACCTGAGCATTTCTTATTTATCTGATCAGTTCTTATCATTTCTTATTTACCTAAGCATTTCTTATTTACCTGATCAGTTCTTATTTACCTGAGTTTTTATAATTTATCTGAGCATTTCAGATTTCTGTTTGATCATATATACTAATTTCGATAAACCGGTCCTTGAGCTTTTAACCACACAAATACATTAATTGTATTTACTTGGCATTGTTCGTTATTCATTCAATTCTCACAGACACTCAACATATTTACCTGAGTATTTATTATTAACCTGAGCAGTTCTTTTTTACCTGAGTATTTATTATTTAACTGATCATTTCTTATTTACCTGAGTATTTCTTATTTACCTGAACATTTCTTATTTATCAGAGTATTTCTTATTTAGCTGAGTATCTTATTTAGCTGGGCAGTTCTTATTCACCTCAGAGTTATATATTTACCTTAGCATTTCTTATTTACCTGAGAATTTCTTATTAACTTAAGTATTCTTAGTTACCTGAGCATATCCTATTTACCTGAGAATTTCTTATTTTTTTAGATGTTCTATTTACATCATCATTTTATGTTTTCCTGATAATTTCTTATCATTTCATATTTACCTGAGTATTTCTCCATTACCTGAGCATTTCTTACTTATCTGAGCATTTGTATTTACTTGAGAAAAACTTATTTAACTGGGTATTTCTGATTTAACTGAGCATATCTTATTTACCTGAGTAATTATAATTTACCTGAGTATATCGTATTTACCTGAGGATTTCGTATTTACCTGAGTATTTTTATTTACCTGAGCATATCTTTTATACCTGGGGATATCTTATTTATCTAAGAATTTCTTATTTACCTGAGCATATCGTATTTACCTGAGCATTTATTATAAACCTGAGCATTTCTTATTTACCTGAGCATATTTTTATTTACCTGTGCATTTCTTATTTACCTGAGCATAACTATCTTCTTAACCTGAGCAATTCTTATTTACCTGAGCATAATTAACTTATTTATCTAAGCATATCTTATTTATCTGAGCATATCAGGAATAATCATAGATTTAATAAAGAAAACTTTATTGTTATATTACTCTACATATATAAAAATTATTCCTTGGAAATACAGAACACGTCAAAGAAAACCAAATAGCAGACTCGGTTTTATTGATAGGCAATGAAATAGTACCCATCACACCCTTTAGCATCGTGTTAGTTTTTTTAGTATTCTATATTCGATCAATACTGAATGATCTCCAAGCTTCTGAGAGATTAGAAATAAAAACACCGAGGAGCCCGTATAAACAAATGTTAGAAATCCTAAAATTTTGACACATTGTGGCACCAACTGATTTTCTGGACAATATATGTATAACTATATTCTAGCTACCCTAGTTCATAAAAGAAGTGTTATTACTTATTCTGGGTGAACTTCCAGTCATAGGTGTGCTTTAAATATATAAACGAAATTGATAAGGATATATTAAGACATGTAAGTAACACTCAGGACGTTGATATGAACATCTTATGGAACAATGAATGTTGTATATGTTTTGCCGTTTAGGATATACACTTCGGATCACTGCAAACACTATCGCTGGTTCGTATAGTGTTTTGTTTCTATACAATTAACGGCTGTTCCAAATATGGAGGAAAAACATTTTTTTCACAATTTTCAATAATTTAGTGACCCCTTTCACTATTGGTAGATATATATATTCGGTCAGGTATATTACTAAGCACTTTCAAACTGTCACCATCTTCATCAAGCAATATTCAAATGTTATCAAAATCTGGCAAAACTAATGAAATTGTTCTTAAATCGTCTAACCTGTAAAATATCTAAGCAATGTATAATAAATATGCCCAACCAATCCACTGTGTCCTAATGAATCGAATCTTCCTTCATCGTCATGCAAGGGAGGTTACTGTAAGTGAGACACATTTACCGCTTGATTACTGAACACGCCGATGACGTCAGATTGGTTTGAGTCTAATTGGTTTAGATTTTCATCTAATTCTATTTAAATGATCGACAATGAACGCTATCGATACTTACGGGAGGTACATTTTAGTCACAGGGAGGCAAAAAAACGGAGAAATGGCGGGTTATTGAATTAAATGAGAATCAAGATCGTCTATGAGATATTTGTTTTTCCCCTTTTCGATGTATGCTTTTCATTTGCACCAATAGTTGGTAATTTATAATGAAGGCAATAAACACTATCAATTACATAGGCAACCCTGTTTTATGTACATGGAGGTAAAAACACCCACATCCACATTAAGAAATTAAACGCTGTTTGATGTTTCTTATATTTGAAGTAAAAATGTTGAGATCATCGAGTTTTGATTACCGGAAATGTAATTAAGTTTTGAAATACCTTTGCATATTAACAGATTTCAGTACTATTGTGTTGCTCAAATAAGACCTTGTATAGCATTACACTGGTAAAAGGTTGCGGACGTTTAACAGAATGGGTGGCCTTGATCTTGATTGGACAGAATATTTATGATAATTTTATAAATATTTGATGTATAACAGTTACTACACATAAATTTCAGGATGTGTTGTAGGGTAACAGTTGCATTGTTTCGTTTTCACACACAAATGTTAACAGTTCAATATTTTGTTTTACAAAACTTTCAGTATTGAATATCCTATATATCCTATATATATATTCTAATAAGTAAAAAAATAAAACGTGTTATTTGATTTTCTGTATCCTTTATTTCATTGCTTTGTATTTGTTTCAAAATTTACTTCTTAGAATGAAGTTTGAAATAAAAGAAAAAACAATATCCTAATGCTGAGGCACAATGTGTGTCATACAACACAATAAACAAATGCTGAGGCACACTGTGTGTCATACAACACAATAAACAAATGCTGAGGCACACTGTGTGTCATACAACACAATAAACTAATGCTGAGGCACACTGTGTGTCATACAACACAATAAACAAATGCTGAGGCACACTGTGTGTCATACAACACAACATCCTAATGCTGAGGCACACTGTGTGTCATAAAACACAATAAACTAATGCGTATATCTATAAAAACATTGTCTTTCGTAAACATATCAATGCCGCCGTTATATCTATAAAATGAAAATGACTCCATTACGCCTCATTACATACTAATGCCTCCTTTTGAGTGATGGTCGACTATTCCTGCACTACAGAATCCTTTATGATTTGGTTTGGATTTATTTCAAGACATCACTGGTTCTGCTTAAGTCACTTTTATTAGATCTTACCGGACAGCTGTTTTTAAGAACAGTTGAACAATCTTTTATTTTTTTTTAAAAACTGCAATAGCGGTAGCACTGCATGTCTTAATATTGAGCATCCATGAGAGAATACATCCCATATATGGAAAAGTACTTTAAAAACTTTTCAATATGGGAAAATATTAGAGGAGAAACAGCGTATTATATGTTTAGCAAAGATTAATATTCAAATTATGTAGTGATATATGATTACAACCAAAGATGATTTTGTAAAAAAAAGTTTTTTTCTTACTAATATACATCAACATGATTGCCAAACCGATATGTTAACAACGTGACGCGTTGACTATTTGCATATGGTCATATGACATTTTATCCGTTAGGTGACAATTAAATATATATCATCTGCAAACAAATGTGTAAACCGTGTAAATGGATATCTGTAAAGAATATGATATATGCTATATAGGAAACTTCAAAGTACAAAAGGCAATATGTGACATCATATAATGGATATTTTACAGCTTTTATAAGTTTAATATTAAAAGCAAAACGTTGTTAACGTATAACAATTCAATCAAATCGAGTATAGAGTATAGAACGTATGTGTTTTTCCATCTCTATCGGATATTTTACAGATTGTATATGATATCAAGTGTGACTAGCCTTAAGACACATGGGATCCTAATTATTTTCTAAGTGTGATAGATTTGTCGTAGATTCAAGTACGGTTAAAAGCCTGCTATTGTGTCAATAATGTAACATATCCGGTCGGTATGATATGACTGTCCGGGTCACATAAGAATGACCACTTAAAAGTGTAATATATCTGTTTATTTACATTATATTTGAAAGATGTAGTTCGATAATACCTAGCAAGGGCTCATGTTATCAATGTGTTGAGGTAATAAGGGCATTATTACTGAACAGTCATATATTTAACCTAAGGACGGATTATAAATTCAGCCATTCAATTAAATAGCATGAACAGGTGTCGATATTTGGTTAGCTTCACGCAGTTCTTTGGTCAAACATTATCTCTATATAGACGTATTCGTGATAAGCTGTACATGTAGATTAGGCCTCTCTGATGTATTGAGATTATTATTTTTGGGTTGGTTAAAATGGTGGGTAGAGTATTTAAAAAAATAAACCTACACGTAATATCGAATATGCCATTGATATAGTCAAATATAATGTATACACACTTTGTAATTATTTAATATCAATTAACTCCATTTTTAAAGCAGTAATTAGAAACATTCAATTACCAGTATACTTTAAATTTATCACATTAACATCAAATGCACTCCGATTTTATGGGAAAAGGATATTGTGCATTATAAAACAAATGTTATATCCGTGGTATCACGATTTATAGTTATTGATTACGACACTTATATAACGATACTGATATAAAGTAAATGAAAGAATACAATATGATTTATTTATATCAATAATATCGACCTAAGAGAGCTGATAGCTTGCACATATATGAGCCTTTCTATTTCTGTACGGAACAGCTAACACATAACCTGTCATTTTATGTACCTGACATTTTATGCATTTTCGCTAAAAGTATCGAAGCAATTTCGTTAAAATTTTGACTTGAATAAGAAAAGACACCGTTATGTAAAATTCATACATATTTGTCTGTTTATGTCGTATACAATTTTTGCTAATGCTGTTCCGTTCAGAATATTTATCTATATTTAAATATTATTGTTTTGTATTATTTCTACATTATATGATTCAATGGAGAGAAGTGACACATGTCTTATGCCCCTGACCACTTTCAACTTTATTTGATTTGTACGTGATTCGACATTCTTTACACATGCATAAAAACATGATAAAAATGAATTTGATCCAATAATATTTTCTGTAGTATATTGATACAGACACATAAACAATTTGTTTAATCAACCTATTATACATATATTGGCGAGTGCTACGTTCGATGGTGTCTCTCATACTAAAACCGATAGTTTTTAATTTAAGCATCATTAATTTACTAATCTGACATTGGAAAATACGGCCACGTCTTGCCGAGTCCTTTGTACGATGGTGATTAATATTAGAAGCTCAATGTTCGCTCTCGGCTTATGAATCGCGTCGGTTAGAGCATTTTCAAATGGTCTAATATTTGTTTATTATTTGAGTACCACTCGCAACGGTTATCTGGACAGTTTATACATGGATTTATTCACTAATTTATGATGACACAGTTTATTATGTGTTCATTCATTGACTCCGGCCTAGTCAGCTCAGTCGGTAGCGTGTCTAACTATCAAACCAGGGCTTGTGAGTTTGGACCCCCTCCCGGTCCAGTCTCCGTGATGATAGATATAAAACATGCGTGCCATTGACATTCGTCTCTCACCACTGATTCAAGTGGAAAAGTTATCAGCTACTTGTTGAGAGATAGGTACTGGTTAATCTTCTAGAATCACTGAAAAGAGTTGTTAAGTAAGAGATCATTTGTTAGCCTTCAATGACTTAATGACATAAAATGACGCTAATCATAAAAAAAAACATGCATTACCTTATATATATATGGAGATAATTATTTGTGAATAACCAAGACATAAATGTACAGACCAGACTACGGCGAGTGCGCCTAGCTACAATGCAAACCATAGATACAATATCAAGGCCTGTGCCAAACCAATAAATTTGGTGTCGACCATGACTTATTTGCTATGGAATTACATGCAACACATCTGGACAGGGTAGACAAATTTACATATATGAAGTGATAGCTTTATATGAGTAGGATCCAGTTAAGGATTCATGACTACTCACATGCTATATAAAGGACAGATTTATAAACCCGTTGGATCATATAGATACATTGAATTCATATATATTTAATTTCATAAAGGGAGATAATTAAATTCACAACAACGTTGTTATGAATTTAATTATCTCCCTTTATATATATGATAGGGAGAATCATACGTCTAGCAACACCTTTCAGGAGCACCGGATCCGTGAAGGATACATAATGGTAGAAATAGTGAATAAAGTAGAGAGAATTGCCATTTTACAGTGCTAAAACTTATAACGAGATCTTTCGGCTTTACGCCTTCATCAGAGGACAAAAATAAAAGAAAACAATAACACAAGGATAAACAATTATCTATATATAAAAAACTGCAGACAGACTGGAAAACCTACTTTAAAATATTGCAAACTAAAACTTTTAACTATATACACTACAAATGCGCGCGACCACGCGCCCTAACCCCTTTGAGGGAAGTATCCCATAAATGTGCTGTTTTTAAAAAAGGTAGAAGCACAAATTAGCAAAAGGTAGTTACAATTATTGTGACCTACATGGTAATTCTGTCTACATTCATATATATACACACACATATATGAAAAGCATCTGAAAAGACCCTCAAAAACGTAAATTCCGTTGTTGTGAATTTAATTACCCCCCTTTATGAAATATATATATATATATATATATATATATATATATATATATATATATATATATATATTATAGCAAAACATCCAAGACATTATTTATCATCAATATATAGAAATCATTTATACGGCACAGAAAGTCGCGGAAAAGCAATCATACAAATGTCTTCTTTTATTTATATTTCAAATTAAAAATAGAAAGTATTCTAAATTTAAATAAAAAAAAAATGATGGAAATAGTCTGTACAGTCTCAACAAATTGTAATTGGTTTTAAATTGATCGAACACCGCATCAGCCCGCATCGACTATACATTATGCCATAGACTATATAATTTGCGGGATTGAGTTCTTATACAATGTCGGATCAAGGGCCTATCGGTCACTAGTTAAGTCTCCTCTAAAGAACAAGATGTTTTATCATTCAACAAGGCATATCGGCATATTGTCAAATATTAAGTACAAAAATAGAATATATTAAGCTGTTGCTAAATGACGTGAAGGGCAATGTACCTTTATAACCGTGATAAACAATCAGAACGAGGCTGCTACTTTGTTTGTAGCATTTGGTGCTTCCAATGGATCCGTTTATAAGACATTTACCGAGTGATTTTATTGGATCTGTTTATCAGATATTTACTGAGTGAATTTATGGGATCCGTTTATCAGACTTTTACAGAGTGTTTTTTTGAGATGCGTTTATCAGACATTTACCGTGTGGTTTTATGGGATCCGTTTATCAGACATTTACCGAGTGATTTTATGGGATCTGTTTATCAGACATTTACCCAGTGGTTTTATAAGATCCGTTTATCAGACATTTACCGAGTGATTTCATGGGATCCGTTTATCAGACATTTACCCAGTGGTTTTATAGGATCGTTTATCAGACATTTACCGAGTGATTTTATGAGATCCGTTAATCAGACATTTACCCAGTGATTTTATGGAAAGGCCTGAAGAGCAACTCTCACCGCCGAGACCGTGGGTTGGAATCCATCTCAATCAAAAACTATTTATATGAGAGTGTTTGCCCATTACTTGCGGAAGGATGGTGTATCTATACTGTTTCATTAGTTTGTGGTCTTGGAGAAGTTAGCAGAATAGCAAAACCACAGAATGATTGTTTTTCCTTTTATATTGTTTAGGTTGTTGTTGTCACCTCTTCTATGTTTGTATACTGTTCAAGTTACAATATGTTTACATTGTTGTGTTGTTATTGTCTATTGCAATGCCACGTCTCCTGTTGACCATATACTTTCTTGTTTTCTTGTTAATAATGGAATATAATTATAAGCATATTAAAGTATAGAAAAATATGTCATTAAAATAAATAAGTAAATAAGCCGCTTGTTACAAGCTCAATGCTGATGATTGTATATCAAAGATAGTGTAGGGAACGCAGTATCTGCAGATCATTATAACAATCATTAATTGGCGGATATTGATTTTCCAACGAAAATATCTGTCAACTGTTTCATGCTGAACTTTGCTTTTTGTAGGCTGTCAACATTGAGTTGCTTGCTATAATGGCCCTCTACTGTTCTGATATGCATGACTTTTTATGTTGGTGGGTAGACATGTTAATCAAATAATACACCGCATAGGGAAACATTATGGTGTTTTTCACAAAGATATTTTCGAAAATGTAACTTGTAAGAAAACCTAGACATATATTCAGAAAGTTCACGGCATTTGAAACAGCAATCCTTTCCAAGTTTTCATGCAGTTGAACTTTATTTCTTTTTCAAAATGTTTTACCAATAAACATTAGTTAGACTTTTATTAACGGTTGTATTACCCGCTATTGGCCTTGTTCAATGATTATTCTTTGGCGAGTTTTATGTGTTGGTGTGATGGTCAGCGCCATATATCCATTTCTAGGATCTAAAGAAATGGTGGGGTATAGAACAATGTCAAAACCAATGTACGGATCAATTTCTCACAAATGATCTTCTCCCTATCTGTCTAGGATACATTTAAATGATTTATCCCTGTGGTAACTTACCAAATCCCATAAGTGTTTACAATGTAATATGGCCAATTTTACTGGTATTTCGATGCTGATATTTTAATTTAACATTTGCAATAACCTTTTTTTTTTAAAAAAAAAATAGGAAAAGGGATTATATAGATCAAAGCATCCAGTCCCATTCACACCCCAAACAGAATCTAAGTACAATAAGTTAAATTCTCAGGTCAAAGTTATGATTTTGATTTTGTTGATGTATACACATGTACACATTTTAAGTGTAAACAGTAACGAACGATTAACTTACAATGATTTCCCTCTATATATATAGAATGCATTAAATATGATTTATCGCTATTAGCGAGTGGTATACACACACTATATACCAAAAGAAGGACACGGCTCATTTACACGTAGCTTTGTCCTTATCTATAAAGGATGCATTAAACGATTTATCGCTATTGGCGAGTGGTATACACACACTATATACCAAAAGAAGGACACGGCTCATTTACACGTAGCTTTGTCCTTATCTATAAAGGATGCATTAAATGATGTATCGCTATTGGCGAGTGGTATACACACACTATATACCAAAAGAAGGACACGGCTCACTTACACGTAGCTTGTCCTTATCTATAAAGGATGCATTTAATGATGTATTGCTATTGGCGAGTGGTATACAAATAATACATACAAAAAGGACACGGCTCACTTACACGTAGCTTTTTCCTTATTTATAAAGGATGCATTAAATGATTTATCGCTATCGGAGCTTTCTAAACTCCAACATATTCCTCTTGGTATTTAGCTTTACTACCATAAATAAGTCACGGCTCCCTAACACAGAGCTTTGTCCCTATCTATGAAAGATGCATTCAATAATTTATCGTTATGGGAGCTTATTTATATCTGGTAATATTCATTTTGGGATAAAGTATCAAATGGGATAAGTAACAAAATATTAGCACGTGATGGTGTACAAATAATACCAAAGGTAGGACAAGGCTCTTTTACTCATATCTACGGGGTTGGGTTCCCTGTACTTATTTTAACTCTGGTCTTGTTTTATGATGTGATGACGGGAGAAGAGTGAGTTTGGGTGGACCGTTAATTCAGATTTCAAATTTGGAAGAAATAAAGGACTTGGTTCACGAAGACCCAATAATGGCCCTATAAAATGCATTTTTTTATAAATTGCATATGTTCGCCGTTTATGTACACTTTAATGATATTTTATTAAGTGAAAATGTAAAATTGAAAAACAAAATTTACATTTTTTAAAAGAATAATGTAGATCTATAATGTAAATAAAAACACATCAAATTTTGAAACAAAAGATATAAAGTCTAATTCTACTGCATTATGCAAGGCCATTTTGTGGGTTTATGAACCTCGGTCCCAACTAATGAGTGATGATGAAACAGAAAATTTGAAGTATATAGCGAGGTTGGATTGCCTTTATTTACTGACGCTCTGGTCTTGTTTTATGACGTGACAAAGGGGCTACGAGCGAGGTTGAGTGAACCTTTAACCAGGTTTAAGTTATCTGGCGGCGCTTTGCTACTAGCCATTCCAGGGCGGGAATAGTAGTAGTAGTAGTAGTAGTAGTAGTAGTAGTAGTAGTAGTAAAAGTAGTAGTAGTAGTAGTAGTAGTAGTAGTAGTAGTAGTAGTAGTAGAAGTAGTAGTAGTAGAAGCAGCAGCAGCAACAGCAGTAGTAGTAGTAGTAAGTAGTAGTTGTAAGAAGTAGTAGTAGTAGTAGTAGTAGTAATAGTAGTAGTAGTAGTAGTAGTAGTAGTAGTAGTAGTGGTAGTAGCAGTAGTAGTAGTAGTAGTAGTAGTATTGTAGTAGTAGTAGTAGTAGTAGTAGTAGTAGTAGTAGTAGTAGTAGTAGTAGTAGTAGTAGTAGTAGTAGTAGTAGTAGTAGTAGTAGTAGTAGTAGTAGTAGTAGTAGTAGTAGTAGTAGTAGTAGTAGAAGTAGTAGTAACAGAAGCAGTACAAGAAGCAGAAGCAGTAGCAGTGGCAGAAACAGTTGCAGTAGCAGATGTAGTAGAGGTATTAATTGTAGTAGTAGTAGTAGTAGTAGTAGTAGTAGTAGTAGTAGTAGTAGTAGTAGTAGTAGTAGTAGTAGTAGTAGTGGTAGTAATTGTAGTAGAAGTAGACGGCCACGTCTTCTTCGTCGATGATATCGTTTGCTACTCTCGCGTTTCAGCGTATTATATTACGGGATCTCATCACTTAAAGATATCAATATAATATTCATGAATGGCTATTTGATTGATGTTATACTTGTAAATAGTTTAAATAGTTTATGACAACACGTTTGTTTCGTACAAATCATTGGTTCTAATTATGCAAGACGCTTTCTGTAATTAGCAATCATTTGTAAGACAGAATGAAATACGCGTCATCTTGTCAGGGGTCAGAAATGAGGGGAACGGAAAGGTGAAAAAGCAACAAATAGCCGGGGTTTGTTTTCTTTCAAAGTTGTGCTAATGAGAAAATACTGTGACTGAAAACTGCCGTAAGCGATTGCAATAAAAAAATTAAAATATAGATGTTAAAATATTCGGTAGGTGTAATACTTAGATTTTATCATTGTTTCTTAAGAATAGTAGTACCGTATGCAGGTGGGAAATAGTGATTTGTATTAAAATTAAGTTTTAAAATCTGATAAAAAGTGTGCCTGGTGCAGGGTATGGAAATTGTAAGCTTTTGAAACATACACTTGTAAAGGTCTTTATTTCAAACGCTCACCAATTCACCGAGCTTGTAGATTCGAACCCGCCTCTGTCCAAACACTTTATGTGAGAAGGTTTATTCGTATTCTACGGCGGTTCTGCTCAGATTCAGTCTAAGCTCTTCCTCAATAAATAAAACTGGATGCCAAACATAACATGTACTGCGTCGAAAAGAGCGTTAAACCAAATTTAAAAAAAAAATGCGCTAGTCTTGGTTAAACATTAACGATGAACAAAAATGTTATTCGTCCGCCAAAATGCGATGGTGTGTCACATTACTGATTACTGACTGACCTTGGAACAGGTCACTTAAAATCATGAATATTTATTTTCAGAATTAATCTTTAACGTACAATATTAATAACTCGTACGTAAAATATTGCAATAATGTGTAAATCAATTCTAAAACCTTGAATAGCTTTATTATTT
>CM055895.1:41089950-41210950 GCA_029582155.1 Panopea generosa | reverse complement strand
AATTATAGCATCTAAATTTTATAATAACGAAATAAATACATTTTACAATAGAAATATTACCGAAACACATCGTACACATGTTTATTCCAGATTCGATTAAATGAATAACCAGCTAGAGCACAAAGAGAACGAATATCAAACTTTTGTTTTATTACCAAACTCAA
The DNA here is from genome assembly GCA_029582155.1 of Panopea generosa. Lineage (NCBI taxonomy): Eukaryota > Metazoa > Mollusca > Bivalvia > Adapedonta > Hiatellidae > Panopea > Panopea generosa. The sequence goes on along the minus strand of CM055895.1, from coordinate 41,210,786 downwards.
GATTTAACTATAAAGAAAGCTGTTTGGGCATTGTGGTAAACACCCTCTATGGCAATGAAATGCATATACTCAACATAAATGACATATGCGTTGTTCAAATTCGATTTCGAGGAAACACTGCAATAGAGAAATATTAATCACGCTGTAAGACTATTTTTTACTAAGAAAAACTTTTGGAAAAAATGTTAAAATAGAATACTTTCAATTAGGTATAAAATGGAATGTTTTCAATTAGATATAATACCCAAATGAACAATGAAAAAGTAGTCATCATCTTTTCATTTTATTAACAATAATAATACTGTACACACGAATGTATGTTTCCGTTGATCATTCTGTAGAACAATGGATTTCAATACTATCAGGATTTTAAGAACAGGTTTGTTCCAAATTCCATTACGAAGTTCAACTATTGGAAAAGATAGTTGAATAGAAACTTATGAAATAGATATGTCATCCTATTTTAATTCTATTAATGATATAGAAGCACGAAAAATATGAATAATTGATCTTCAAGTTTTTAAAATTAGAGAGAAAATTGTTTAAAAACATGTTGGTTACTCTGAATGCATTTATTTTTCATATATTTATTTTTTCTAACGGAGATTAACATATGTAAGGCATATATGGCATATTCAGGTTTATTGGAAGATGTGGGTCTGAGAATGAATATAGATAAAACCATCTTTCCGCAAGCAGCTAGCAAACTTTCTCACATAAAGTTTATAGATCTAGCATGGAGCATCTTAAAAATCAAGAGTGCTTCGAGTATCCTTTTGACGAAAAGCTTCTAAATGTTAAGATAAATTGATAATACAAATGTTTTTATTCAACAACAACTTGTAAATACAGTTACTCATGTTTTAAAAAGTAAATGATTTGTGCCTCTTCACGTTCAGATGAATACCCGGTTAACATTTAAACAAGACACGTGTTTTATGTTGCAAAATTAATAATTCACTTATTCTTTGCAAACGGGAATACAGTCAAACCTGTGTAAGCGGTCACCTCTATTAAACAGTCAGCTGTCTTAAGCAGCCAAATTTTCTTATTCATTTTCTATGCTTTCATAGTAAATTAACCTGTATTAAGCAACAACCTGTCTTGAAAGGCAACTTTTGGTCCTTCCCTTGTCTGGCTGCTTAAGACAGGTTTGACTGTACTTCAATATGACTTTGAAGAACAATTGCTGCAAATATCGGTAAAACTGACCATCAGATCAAAAGGTTATCTTAGGACTAGTAAAATATTCTATTCAAGACCTATTATAGACATATATATATTATATATATATACAGCAGGAGTCGAACTGCATTTTGAGACATGGTTCTATGGAAAACAGTTTCAGACCAAGAAGCTAAACGCAGAGAGAGAACAGCCAACCACTGAATTAATAACGAAGATAAGCGTACAACCACAAAGATACCAGTTGTATCTGACCGACTGTGGCAAACAATAATGATAAAGAAGATAAATTAAACAACAAACGACATATTTACTAAACTTTGGATTATGATTCAAATGTAAATGCGTTAACCCATAAGATTGCAATCGTTTCATGACATTACTGGACTTGAAATATAGACAGAATGATAAAAACAGCAAACCTATTTTTTTTTATCGTTTGACTAGTAAATAAATAATCAATTAATGCAAAGAACAAAATGCAAAAAAGCTGTACATCTTTTTCGGTATTTTATACACCTTTCACTACATAAGTAATGTATTTATCTTTATGTTAAAACAATTTTTTAACTTCAGTGAACAAAACAGAATTCTATATATTTAATTTTAAGTTTAATTCAGTTTAATATCTTTTTATATTGCTGAATTCTGAGCATTGCGAACGCATATTTTCAAATTATATTGCAAAAGACCACCAACACACTAATCATTACCTTTGAACTATAACATTAAGAATTAATTGATTAAACGAAATGTAGGAGTTTCACCGTTAGTGATAAACATGAGTGCCTCAGACCGTTCCACGGCGATTCTATTGTCATTTCTTGTGTTGTCTTTTTATGTATTACAATTAATCTGTTTATTTAATATGTTTATTCTGTTTTTATGGTTGTGACTTTTGGATGCTACCTTACATGTCGTTCATATATTTTTTTTATTCATTTATGTAATTTCTATCTTGGCAAGAATAAGTTAGGTTTTTTTTATTTAACTTGATTCTTTGTTATAATCCTATATGGAGAGCATAGAATAGAAAGAAAAACATCTCCTTTACTATTGATCAGTACAGGGATATTTTAAAACGGACAATTTAACAAAAAGGCGAACACGGAACAAGGAAGGGTTAAATATTGCCGTACATAAAGTGATAAAAATGATGTAGTGTTAAAAAAAATATTTCAGAAATTCTAGGTTGGAAATGGAACGACGTTATTTTCTGCTTCGGAGAGGACGGATTGAACAAACGCACGAGAAATACATTTTAAACTAAGGAATACTAAATAAAATACATCTAATAAATAATAAACGGACACAAACATATTTGTGTGAAATCATTTTACAACGCGGATAAGAAGTGTTTTATTTTGAGCGATTAAGATAAGTTTTAAAGTCAAATACGACACACCAACAAAACATAAAGTATATCATCAAGATTAAACAGTTCATACCGATAACTCAAAACCATTCACTGATAACCGTATAAGCTCCCCGGTGGTGGTTTTGAAACTGACAGTTCCAAGGTGGCAACTTCTATTTTGTCTTCTTCTGTATATTTGTTCAAAGGCATGCCATGTGTTTCTTTTTCCTCTCCATGGAATACATGTTTAATTATTCTAAAATTAATTGTGTTTGTTGCTGTGTGTCCTTTGAAAGCAATGTCCGTTGATGTATATATTTTGTTAATTTTGTAATAATTTTTATCAATTCTATTACCGCCACTCTTTTTCCTGGTGTGTCATTATAATTGTTATTACTTAATATTTTAGAGAACGTATTCACACTAGGCCTGAACATGGACATATATTTTATAAATTTAACTAAAATGTATAGGTCAAATATTTCGATTAGTTCATACACTAAGTAACATATGAAGCACATTTCCATAAACACATGAACTAATACTTGCAAACGTGAAAAAGTTAAAAAAATACTCAGGTTAAAAAATAAAATTTTCATTTCCCAATAAACACCGTAAAATAGCGTAAAACAATAAAAATGTTATACTGTATATGATCGCTATTGAATACCGTGCTCTAAGTAATGATTTGATTAATTGAATTAGGATGTTTGTAACAATCCAAAATTTCTCATTTTGTTTCCTGAACGATGAATACAACTTGAAATTCAACAAGATTATTTTGTTTGATGAATGGTTATTGATACATATTCTCAAATCCTTCATTTAACAACTTCTTTGTCAATCGACACATTTTTTGATGTTTTATTGATTTTCTAAACCTGAATTATACTGCTTTATTATGTAATGTAACTTCAATTGATCTTATCTGATTTACAGATGTAAATGCCTGTATAATATTGCAGTATGCAAGCGAGCTTAATTGATGTCAACTAATTAACAGATGTAAATGTGAAACATAGAAAAGAAGGATGTCAGGCACAAATTTGCGCAAAGTATTTTAAAAATAAACAAAAAACATTTTAATAAGGCATGTTCAAAATAAGATACAGTAACATCAGTTTTAAAACATACTCTTATTTTAAAATAAATGTGTCACATATCAGTAAAACAGAATTAATATTACATATACCAAAATCTTACATCCATTTCACTTACAGTGATAAATAAACAAAACAAGAGAATTCGGAGGAATGAACCAAGTTTCGTCTATATCGCGTTATTGGAAAACAGTATAACAAAAAAGAATAATATGTACGTCAAGTTCAGTTTAAGTTATGTAAGCCAAATTATTACTCCGTAGGGTGACAAGGTGAAGATCAGCTGAAAAGAGTGAATGGATTTGACTTGTAGTACCTATAACACATCTATAGACCATATTTGGTAACTCCGGGCCAGTCAGTTTTTGAGAGACTGAGCTAAACGCAAAAACTATTAGTTTTGCTGCCTAAGGTTTTCATCCATAAGGTTTATGTAACACTACCAATTTCACAACTATGAGCAAAATAATGATTATCCTATGTCTTATAGTTTCCGATAAACTGAGCTCAACGCAGAAATCTAAACGTTATATTATTAAAACTGCCACCGGTGGAAAAGTAACACCTTTGTTTCTTCTTTTTATTCAAAAAGAAGAGGTAATTAAAAGCACGTCCTTAAAACGTTCTACAGCATAGATTTTCGATGAAACGTAATATGTTAAAATAGCACTGAAAGATTAAACAACTGAAAACTGATAATACAAATATGCAATTATTTTCAGAAGGATGACAACACAAATATGTAATAAACTACTGGAAAATTTATAACACAAATATCTTAGAATACATAACCCATAAATGTTTAAAACAAATGGAATTTCAAATTAATAAAGCATTTGTGGTACTTTTAAAATAGGAAGTAAACGGATTAGGCCCAACTTTAAAAGTTTGTTTACCAAATAAATCGCCACCACCATTATCAAAAAGGTAAATTATAAAGCATGCCAACACACACACATATCAACATATACATACCTACATATACGTACAAACACATATGTATCTCAACACACATACACACACGCATACGAACACGCACTCTTCTAAAAAGCGATTACGTTTTTATTTACAAACTATATTAATACATTACAATACAAAAGTCAACATATTCTGCGAGACAGTGTGAAAGACTGATGGAATTCCTATAAAGAATATAGCACATATGTACATACAATTTAGTTTAAAATGGAACAGTTTCTATTGCAAATGTCTAATGCAACAACATGTGATGCCAAACAGTTTTATCACACAAAATGCACTTCATATCAATAAAAAGTAACAAGTTTGTAATATACATGTAATGAACACGAACACAACCGAGACACCATCATATCACTAGTGATACATCATAACGGTGAGCTGAATGTAAAAATCTAACACATCAGATAACTCCCGGCTCAAATTTGATATGACCGACAGTAGGTTCATACGATCCGGCCAGATAATATACATTGTCATTAACAGTCAAAGAAATCACATCTCTTCGTCGCCGGAAGTCGGCGTACGGTAAAACTTCGCATTTATGAGATATCGTCTGTACATCGTTCTCGTCTTCGTGATCAGATCGGAACAACGCTCCCTGTAAAATGAGAATATACAGTGATTAGGTATATAGTTAAACCATTACAACGCTATGCAACAATAACAAATGGTTACAAAATGCGTATTAACCCGATACGCTACTTTGAAACTACGTCATTCTATTTTTACATGGAACCAACTATATCAGGGACGACAGTACAGTCATCTGTGGCATACATTATACAATACAAAAGATTTAATATAAATATGTTACCTATATTGGACGAGTCAAATTATAAATAGAATGACGTAGTTTTACAATAGCGTATTCGGTTTATAGTTAAACAAGATCAATTTGGCATTATTTGTTTCGTTTTCAAAGCCTATTTATCTCAGCATATTTGTGTTTTACACCGTGCATACGTGAATGCTGTCGTATTTAGCCGGGCTTTATGCCAAAAGCATAGCATTGCTAATGTCGTCGACATCAAGCTTTGCGGTGTTGATTACCACCAAAATGATCAAACGCGACAGGGACTACTTTTTATTCGTCGAATTTCACTTGTTTCATGTAATGTATATAATACTATTCAAGCAGAAACAAATCAAACAATACAATATACACGTCCTGCTATGTCGTCGACATCAAGCTTTGCAGTGTTGATCACCGCCAAAATGATCAAACGCGACAGGGACTACTTTTTATTCGTCGAATTTCACTTGTTTCATGTAATGTATATAATACGATTCAAGCAGAAACAAATAAACAATACAATATATTGTGCACATTGAAAATGTTGAAAACGCTACAATAATATCAGTCAAACTAGAAAGGCGTATGAATATTTATTAAATCCCGACTATCAGTCCTTTTAAGTACTTTGATTGATTGTAAGAAGGTGGTGTTATCTGGACTACTTTTATTTACACATTCTCTTTAACGATTTCACAACGGGGGAACAGCGTGGTTCACCCGCAAAGCAGGATTACTCTTCCCAAAGCGGATTTGCTACTGCCCGTTTCAAGACCAATATTTGTCTGATGAAGTTCTAATTAGGATAATATTTATGCGAGTGAGTTTGGCCTTTGTATGTAAACGCCTTCTATTAGACATACAATTTTTCATTTATGGCAGAACACTTCAACAGGTGTGCTTTAACCATGGGCATCATTGTAGACTAATTTTCTTTAATCTTTAATAAACAGAACAAAAAAAACAAAAAAAAAACGGGCTGATTCGCGTCGTAGATGGTATTTCGTAAAAAAGTAAAAGCATACTACAAACTGCTGAAATATTAAAACAAACAATGTTACCTTTTATGTTTGACTTAACCTATCACATGTAAGTTTGTCGACTTTAAAGATGAGCATATCTGTATTTTTAGAGAGACACATATGTTACACGAAGCTTTAACTTCTGTATAAAACTAACCTTCATATTTTGTAGGCATTTCCCTCCTTTTGTTTCCTCCGGGTGATAGAACCATTTTACCTTGACCATCATCTGTCCGCCCCAACTCTCCCAGAAATGTTCAATACGACCAACGAATGGAAAATTTTGCCGCCCGGTGGAGACAAACACGGCGCATTCCCCGACCTGGTGGATCAAGAAAGCTAATGATGATAGTTTCAAATACAGTAAACGTAACAATGATGGTTTGAAATACAAGAAATGTATTGTTGATGATTACAAACACATTCAAGGTAAAAATGATTGTTTGAATTATAAAAAAGGCTGTAATGATGGTTTGAAATACAAGAAAGTTATAATGGCGGTTTGAATTACAAGACAGTGCTAATGAATGTTTGAAATACAAGAAGGTTTTAATACTAGTAATGATTTAAAAATACATACAGCGATAATGATTTTTGGAAAAACAATACGTAAAGATGATGATTTGAAATACAAGAAAGGTGATAATAATGATATGATATACAACACAGTGATGACGCTATGTTTGAAATACAAGTCATTGCTAATAATGGTTTGGAATACATACAGCGATTATGATTTTCTGAAATACAAGACAGTGATAATGATAGTTTGAAATACAAGAAAAGTGAACGTAATGGTGTGAAATTTAAGGCAGTGATAATGATGGTTTGAAAACCAAGAAAGATGAAAATGACCATTTGCAATTGAATGCAGTATATACAAAACAAGTCATAATGATGGTTTAAAATAAACTAAAACGCTGTTTAGTTAATAAAGACAAAAGTTCAAGGAAATAGTGATGATGAATGAAACAATGTGTATTTCTTATCACTTGAGTGAACAACAATGAAGTTGCATGATTAATCCAGGTAATTTTCTATTAACCATATATAATAGAATGAACTAATATACTATTAAATCTGAATTGTTTACGAAACAGTAAATTACTGAAACATAATTTTATGTGTAACACACACTCTCTCGTCTGCTTGCTTAAGTTTGTATGTGTAACAAACACAACACACACTCATCTTCTTTCTTAAGTTTGACGAAACATAAATCTGAGTGACACACACACACACACGCACGCACGCACGCACGCACGCACGCACGCACGCACATCTGCCTGCTTAGGTTGGACGAAATATAAATCTTTGGTAACACATCTGCTCGCACCTGCTTCCTTCAGGTTAACTTGCGAATCTGAGTAGAATAATGGAACAGAGTCATGTGTAATACAACCTCTTGCAATGGCTTCTTAGTTACACGAGGTATGAATGACTATCGATTCAATGTATAGCACCTATTTATCTATACTTTGCTTTGTTAAAATCCCTGTTTATGTCAAAACATAACTGAAGTGAAATAATTTTGAGAACAAGCACTTTACCAAAAAAAAATGTCACAAGTGTTCACCAACTTAATTTAATTAACATATTATTTCAAGAAAACGATGAAGAATGAAGAATTTATAAATAAATAGTTTTTAAAATGGACATATAATAGGCGTCGACTAGAACAATCGAATTGACAGCTTGTTTGCATTCTTTGTGCGTGTTTTAACGGTAATAACAACTGCAATGGGTGATTGATATGAAACGTAATACTGCTATACGACTTTTTTGAAAAACGATTTGTTGACAGCACAAAACGTAAAATAAGAGAGCTTCATCTTGGATGAATGATTGATAGTACAAATGAAAGCATGTTCCATAATGTTTGATCATTCTCCAACAGGTTAAATGCTCGCAGTAATTACAATAGATTTTTCTTGTTAAACTATACATGAATAAAAGCTCGTGCGCAAGCAATATTGTTGTAATTTCTTTTTTACATTGAGTAGCGACAATAATATGATTGTACATTGGTCGTGGATTGTTCTGATCGCATGGCTGTGTCCTTTGAAAGCAATTTCTCCTGTCATAACATATGTTGTTTTTTTACTTATTTTTTCGATTCGGTTTAATATATCGATTTCATCACATCATTTAATTAACCTCAATGCATTGCATTTATTATTTTGTGGCATAATTGTCACTATTATCACTCTGTAAGTAAAGGTTATCGCTATTATCACTCACTTATCAAACGTTGTCACTATTAGCACTCACTAATTAGACGTTGTCACTATTACACTAATAAGACGTTGTCACTATTAGCACTCACTAATTAGACGTTGTCACTATCATCACTCACTAATTAGACGTTGTCACCATTATAAAACATGTCATGTCGGGTAAAGTGTCACCTACACAAAATTATATTTAATAAAATTTACATCTTTTATATAAAATATAACGTAATTAATTTTACATATGTTTGAAATATGCTTTACATCAGTTGGTTATCGTTAATGCATACTTTTGATCATGAAGCCCTTCCTGTCTCTTCACCGGTAGAATCGGCTTCTGCATGAACACATAACTCCATATGCACTTGATAACAATTGAGTGTGCATGCCCCCTCAATGTCCTTCCTAGATTTTCAGATTTTTTAACAGGTGCTTTATTTCCAAACATTTTGGAATACATTTGTTCGCAAATCGAATGTATTAACAAATATCTGAAATTGTGCCAATTGAAACAAAACATTGTAGTTGTGACTGTGAATACTTTTAAAAAGAGCTCTCGGATTATTATATATTATATTTATTTATATATATATTAAACTTGCCTAAATACACATTGTGGCTTTTAAGTCGCTGTTCTGTATATTTTTTTTTTATAAGATTCTGAGATAAAACAAATAGAAACGGTTAACGGATCATCGGAATGCCGACATATGTATGTTTAAACATTGTATCGCGACCATCACCACTCAACTAGCTACACGACTCACCATTCATACAGCAACATACACAACTGTCCTAAAGCAAGGCCACAAATAGCAATGAATGATAATGAAACACATTATAAGGCATTTGTTGAATGTGAACATGGTTTAAACGAATGAAGAGAACAACGACACAAACACAATGAAATGAAGATATGTAATATGACAAGATCAAAAGCTAAATAGGAATGATAACAGAAATGGATGAAACAATGAAAATGAAAAGACAAGTTGATATTTGACATTTAGAAATAGTTTCCACATTACTGAGTATATAGCGGTAAATATAATCATTACTTTGATATTAGATATTATTCAGAATATTTTATTTCATGATTGTTTCAAATCGTATATTTTACCGGTTATTTATTTTGTACTTCATCAAGTTGTACACAAAATCCTGTAAAATTACTTTCGATTCCTTTTCAAGTTGCTATACAAGTCGGATAAATAATCTGTCGCTAAATAATCATTAACTGTTCTAATGTATTACGAGTCGGATATACAACCAGTCTGCTAAATGAGCCTTTACAGTTCTAATGAAAAAAAATGTCGTGACATTTGAAAACTGCGAATGACTAATGACGTCATAATGGTTATTTAATGTAATGGACACCACAAAGGATGATATATCGAACTTGTTACTCTACATGACACTAGATAAGAGGCGATCCAAGAATGATATAAATGTAACTCGAAGTTATAATTGACTCCCAGTCGAGTGTGATCTAAGAATGATATAAATGGATATTAATGGAACTCGAAGTTATAATTGACTCCCAGTGGAGTGTGATCTAAGAATGATATAATGAAATTTGGAATTCTAATTGAATCCCAATCGGATGTGATCTAAGAATGATATAATAAAACTTGAAATTCTAATTGACTCCCAGTCGGGTGTGATCTAAGAATGATATAATGTAGCTTCTAGCCCTAGATGATCCCCTATACCTACCGAGATAGTTTCTCTACCACGTACAACGGTTTTGTAATACTCTTTCTTTGCTTTGCCCTTGAGACCTGGACGTTTTGTAGAGCTGCCTGACCAAGCCCAAGGGTCTCGTATTTGAAATGGGCCAACTGGAATGAAGGGGTATATTCAATATCCAGCAACAACGTATGCTTTTGCAAAAGCATAGAATAAAAACATGCCAATTTGTATGTTTTTAAGTACAAATAAGTATAAAACTTCATCTTTGTTTACTTCGTGGAGACAGGTACTTTCTGGCAGTTATGTCAGCATGTTTACATTTGGAAAAAAAGTAGCATAACATAACCTGTCTGTGAAATAGCCATTATCCACCAATCAAATGGCGGAAAAATAGTGTAACACAACCTGTCTGTGAGATAGCCATTATCCACCAATCCAATGACGGAAAAAATATAATTCACAGTGAAAGTATACATATGAATAATAACGCAAATTGATTTTATTATATCAATTATATGTAAAGTTTGTATTTATTAGTACAGTCGATCAGTTATAGGAAGGCATTTGATGAAAATGATCTATAATCTATTCCAAAATTTAATTACTAAATTGGACATAAGATAACAACGTATTCTTTCTATTTAAGTTTATATTATGGTAAACTGATAACATTGAAAATTTAAAACTAGCAAATCAATGATTATATCTAATATATCAAATAAATCAACTTTGAAAAAAACCCGCATCGAATAAAATATTTTAGACAATAAATTTCACCATTAATTGAGATAAATAAAAAAGAACTTATTCACAGATTAAATTAAAATAAGATACAACTACCGAAGTTTAACATTAAATTTAACATACTTAATGAGAAAAGACAATTTTCTAAAGTAACACGTACCGTTCTTAAAATAATCTTAAAATAACCAGATTTCTTATTTTTAAAATAATAAATAGTATAAAAATATAAATGAAAATAAAACAAACATAACAACATGCAGTTTGTCCCGTATTCAAATATCATAAGAACAGATAACACAATATCTTTTGTAAAAATATCACTTTGAACCACAGAATGCATCAAGAAAAATAAAAATATTCAGACTCCATTTTATGAATCTATTCATTAGGCGAAATGAAATAAGCCACGTCTCTCACATAAACAAGCACCGGGTTAAGAGGTACAACGCGTTGCGAAATTGATGAGAGTTTTCCGATTTCATGAAGAGGTGAAATCAACCAGTGACGTTTCATTGATCTGTTTATATCGTCACATATTGAGATTTTTGTGACGCTCAGCTCACTCGCTCTGACACAACCTGTCAATTAACAGCATTCAACACCGAAACTGCCGATTTGAGTACACGGAAATGTAAACGGATAGAAATTAACTTTGCAACGGACAGAACATGACGATGTACAATTTATACGCGGAGCTCGCCTTTGAAAATAAACATATACGGTAGCTAGGCACCTGTCATTTATAAGGTTAAGACTAGTGTTTAATGACTGATAAGGCATTACTCTCACCATTTTTGAAACACGTTGCATTTATTAAAAAATAAATAGAATGTGAGCTCTCTGTGATTCCGAGGAATAAGAAATAATAAAAATATACATATCAGAGATCAGCATTAGCAGTATATCTGTCCTTGGAAAATATTATAGACACTTTTCTTTTTAGCAATTTTAGCATTATTATTATGTAAATCAAAATAGAGGAATGGCAAATTAAAAGGAACCGTCATACTCTATTATAATAAATAGTAAAAAAGCAAATAGGTATATAACTAAAAACATATATTATACGATATTAAACAGCCCAATTGTTGATTAAGATATGTTTTTTTACCTTGTTGGTCATCGTTTTTGCTGGACTTTTCATTAGTACTTTCAGTTTTTGTTCCTTTTTCTTTTTTATCATTATTTTCGTCATCTATAAAGACATCTTCATCGCCCACAGACATGTTTGATAGCATTCTTTCTGTCTTTGGTGGTCGACCAGGACCTCGTTTGGCTTTTGTTTCTTTTGAAGGTGTTGCTTCGGAATGTGATTTTCTAGGTTCACTGCCCTCTGATATGGAAACTGTTCGGCGTCGTTTGGTCAGTAATAACAGTGGATTTGGGTCGTATTCTAAAAACGAAATTAAGTATACATCTTAATATAATGTTGTAACAGTAGTAACTATTAAACTTTGTTTAAACGTTTTACATCCGAATTAAGCTATGACAACACATTCAACAAAATAAGTGTAAAAAGTTATGGCTTGTCAAAATTAAGTAATTGAATGTATACGATCAGCGGATCGGAACACATACATCATTTAAACTAAATTGTCATTACTAAAGACTTAGTATGCTCATCCTCGTAAAAGATGATATATCATTCTCTAGTAAATCAAACGACATAATTATCAAACATTGCTCCTGTGGATCCTTCGTTCCAGGAACTAAACAGGAAATGTCTAAGATGATGTCAGCCAGGAGTGCTATTTGTCGTCTGCAACGAGATACAAATTATGTTGTCACCCAGAACCTCCCACCTCCCCAACCCCCAATAACAATGGCTACCAATGAATCAGCAATATACGTGAACATAGATATATTTGCAGCGTCAACTCACCGACAAGAGGAAAGTCTCCAGGTATTATGCGGATATGATCAAGTGGTATTTTCCCAGTGTCTCCATCGTCGAACTCGACATTAAACAAACTGTTGTCGTTATTTGGATTTGGACTCCCTGTAGGTTAAAAATACATGTGAATATTAGATTTCAATACCAATTTTATAAACCATATGACAATATCTGGTAGTCAGTTTAATTTGCCGGACTGGACATAATTCCATGCATCAAAGAAAAAACGATTTTTTTCATTCTGGTACGTTTTGTTCTTTTCTCCTCTTTAGGGCCAGGTGGACTTTAGCAATGAGATGTAGATGATCTTCAGACAATAAATCAGGCCGCTTATTCTCACGGAGAACCGCATTTACTTACAATTTGAACTGTTATACCATTTCATAACAAGGGAATTCATTATTGTTGTACTTTGTACATGCTTTAAGACGAAGTTGTTTCCCTTACACGTGTTTTGTATATACGTATTAATATGGGCGTTATCTGATGGTTGAAGAAAAAACGATTATAGCATCAAGACATTGTCACATTACAATTTTCAAGTATAGTGAATTATGGTATAATGAATACTAGAAACCACGTGACATTCAAATATTTCCATATTTCATTGACGTATACGTATTTTCGAGTATAGTGGATTATTTTATATCTAGAATCTACATGGAATTGTATGACATTCAAAGTACTACTTATCATATATACATTATTTTATCAATACATATGTATGACGCAACAGGCCGTTTCAATTTGAATACACGCAGTTAAAAGCATTTACATTTGTATATAGAAAAAGCCACATTTGACAGATCAGTAACTAGTGATGAATTGACTACGCATAGAAGTATACATGGTATTTCACTTAGTACTTAACGATAGAAGTTTACTTTAAAATCTTTTTTAAATTTAGAAGTCAGCGTTGTCAGTACCACTTTGGATAATAAATAGCTGAACAAAACTAGTTGTACATAAACATTGAAACAAAAGTGTGATATGTTTACTGACAATGTAGTTAAATATAAGTTTCTCTGCATAAAAACGCCATGTTTATGGATGAATGCATAATACACATAAAATTTTAAAACATTAAAAAAGTATTGCGCATGTATATATATAAAATAATGATATGTTTCACCTAAAATACACGAGTACATAGGCTATGTTAAGGTAGATGCCTTAGCGATAACGTACTATTACACTTAAAATGTATGAGTGTCAGAAAACAATGTGTGTGCATACACAGACAACGTTTAATTTAACTGAAAACTACATAACAGACACCCCGGAAATAGTTACCGAGTACAAGCAAATTAACGGATGGCTCCAGTATGCTCTAAAACATATTTAACATTTCGGACAATAAGCTATGGAAATAGTTCCCGGGTACAAGAAACTGAATTTATGGTTCTTGTATATGGTATAGCATATTTAACATTACACTAGCCTCTTGAAATAGAGCCGGGTACTAGCAACTGAATTATTGGCACCATTATACGTTAGAACGTATCTATACACAACGAGCACTTAATTCGGTATATAATTCCCGGCAACAAGCTACTAAACTAATGGTCCAAGTATTCGCTATAATATATTTATACATTACGGACACTTACCTCTGGAAATAGTTCCCGGGTACAAGCAACTGAATTGCTGGCTCCAGTATGCGCATATTCTGGTTCCTTCCTTCATTTGGCCTGCTGATGTTGGCTTGACATCCTGAATCTAAATTAAATTTGTTTACCGATAATAATTGGCAGACTGATATTTCTGTTTCGTATTTTGTTATTCAACATGTTAGCAACCCTAACCATCTCGGTTTTCAGTATTATGGAGTCACATAATTAAATAGGAAAAGACGAAAGACGACTACTAAATTGACGTAATTATGTTTACATGTTACGTAAACTGTATTTTGACCTATCACCAAAACTAAATAAAACGAAACGAACGTTTTTTTGCTGTACAATACAGAGTCAAATCACTGCTTAATGACTTTTAAATATATCTAATTTCAAAAGCCTATGGCGGTGAATTTTGTATTGACTGATCATGCTTGAGGTTGGGGTTCGATCCATAGCTCGATCTAATGGTCTCTCAATAAAAAACAACACAAAGAACTGAATCTATTCAGGAACCACAATCAAGATAAATTAAATTGTTTTTAATGTTTTTTTTTCGGCAATTCATTTAAATCTAACTGATAGTGCCCACAGAAGAACTTGAAACAGGCAACCTTACAACACTGTCCATACAAATTATACCATCAATATTCCTGTTTATACAAGCAGTATAACTCTAATAACAAACTCGTGTCAACTCCATTACCTTAAATAAACATACAGCGGTTCATTTATATCATTTAATTAAAAATAAAGAAGATCAAATATAAATCAGCAATTTAATCCTATCGCCGGTATTTAAGGAACACAAATGTTTGCAATGATTATCAAATGTAAGCAAATAGGAAAAACCTTGAATATAACAGTTACAATTCAGGGACTTCAGGGGTCAAATATGCCAGCAAACGCTTTTGTTAACATTACAGTCAGAAGTAAAACCCACAACTATATAGCACATACCGCATCTTTAAGAATGTCTTCCTGTGAAAAGTAATATGGTCGGGTCCGCCTCTCGTTATCCAAGATGGCGCCGTATATATCAGGAGGCCGAATCGCCTTCAGTTCTCCTTCATGGAACAGTCCATTTTTAAACAAGAGAATTCGCATACCGTCTGTCAGCTCATCTTTGTCTATCAAACATTTTGGTTGTTCTGTGGTAAAGAATATATATCAATTAAACCACTATTATGTATTATAGATTGATGGCATGTGTACTGTAGCTGAATATGTTCACGTCTCACTTTAGAGTTGTGCCCCCTGTTTAGTGACAGTACCTCACTTATTGTGCTAAAATGTCTATAATTAAGCATGAAATGATTTCAAAATGGCTCATAGGGATTGTGATTGAGTTGAGCAAATGCTGACATAGTACATACTGCATCAAGTCATTACTTCGTTTAAAAAGTGACTTTTATTAGATTTTAACAGATGAATGAATCGTAGAGCATTTGAGTAGAGCTACCTCTTTTTTTTTTATAAAAAACAGGGATGCAGCAGCTCAATCATAGGAAAAAAACAAGCTCGTTTACCCACCAGTAATTTCGTATTTTTATAAGCAAATACATTCTTCATATGGAAAATAACATTTAAAAAAACTTTTACTCATGTTTTTAACGCTGATATCCTAAACTTTAATTTATATAGAACATAGATCAAAATTGAACTGTGTAGTGCGACCTGATTACGAGATGTGTTTAACAGTAAAACATATTCAGTAAATAACAATATTTAAGTATTTTAAGACGGCTATTGCAACGAAATATTTTCCTCCTTTGTTTTTATTCCCCCATAAGACGTATATATAAAACTATAGACGAGAATCACCAATACATTTCAATTTAATAGTACAAACATATTGTATATATCGTTCTGTTTATAGTACATCATTGTGTACATGTATTTTACGTTCTGTTTACAGTACACACATTGTGTATATATATATATATATCGTTCTGTTAATAGTACACACATAGTGCACATGTATATAACGTTCTGTTAATAGTACAAACATATTGTATATGTATACATAGATCTGTTTATAGTACACACATTGTGTACATGTATATATAGATCTGTTTATAGTACACACATTGTGTACATGTATACAACGTTCTGTTAACAGTACACACATAGTGAACATGTATATATCGTTCTGTTTATAGTACACACATAGTGTACATGTATATATCGTTCTGTTAATAGTACACATATTGTGTACATGTATATAACGTTCTGTTAATAGTACACACATAGTATACATGTATATATCGTTTTGTTTATAGTACACACATAGTGTACATGTATTTAAAATTCTGTTAAAAGTACACATATTGTGTACATGTATATAACGTTCTGTTAATAGTAAACACATGGTGTACATGTATATATCGTTCTATTTATAGTACACACATACTGTACATGAATATAACGTTCTGTTAATAATACACACATAGTGTGCATGTATATAACGTTCTGTTAACAGTACAAACATATTGTACATGTATATATCGTTCTGTTTATAGGACACACATTATGCACATGTATATAACGTTATGATAAAAGTACACACATAGTGTACATGTATATAACGTTCTGTAAATGGTACAAACATAGTGTACATGTATATATCGTTCTGTTAATAGTACACACATTGTGTACATGTATATAACGTTCTGTTAACAGTACACACATAGTGTACATGTATATATCGTTCTGGTTATAGTAAACACATAGTGATCATGTATATATCGTTCTGTTTATAGTACACACATAGTGTACATGTATATAACGTTCTGTTAATAGTACACACATTGTGTTCATGTATATAACGTTCTGTTAATAGTACACACATTGTGTAAATGTACATGTCGTTCTATTTATAGTACACACATAGTGTACATGAATATAACGTTCTGTTAATAGTACAAACATATTGTACATGAATATAACGTTCTGTTAATAATACACACATAGTGTGCATGTATATAACGTTCTGTTAATAGTACAAACATATTATACATGTATATATCGTTCTGTTTATAGTACATACATTGTGTTCATGTATATAACGTTATGTTAAAAGTACACACATAGTGTACATGTATATAACGTTCTGTTAATAGTACAAACATAGTGTACATGTATATATCGTTCTGTTTATAGTACAAACACAGTATACATGTATATAACGTTCTGTTAACAGTACACACATAGTGTACATGTATATATCGTTCTGTTTATAGTACACACATAGTGATCATGTATATATCGTTCTGTTTATAGTACACACATAGTGTACATGTATATAACGTTCTGTTAATAGTGCACACATTGTGTACATGTATATAACGTTCTGTTAATAGTATACACATTGTGTACATGTATATATCGTTCTTTTTATAGTACACACATAGTGTACATGAATATAACATTCTGTTAATAGTACAAACATAGTGTACATGTATATAACGTTCTGTTAATAGTTCAAACATATTGTATATGTATATATCGTTTTGTTTATAGTACACACATTGTGTACATGTATATAACGTTCTGTTAATAGTGCACACATAGTGTACATGTATATAATGTTCTGTTAATAGTACAAACATAGTGTACATGTATATATCGTTCTGTTTATAGTACACACACAGTGTACATGTATATAACGTTCTGTTAAATGTACACACATGGTGTACATGTATATATCGTTATGTTTATAGTACACACAAAGTGTACATGTATATAACGTTCTGTTTATAGTACACACATTGTGTATATGTATATAACGTTCTGTTAATAGTACAAACAGTGTGTACATGTATATAACGTTCTGTTTATAGTACACACATTGTGTATATGTATATAACGTTCTGTTAATAGTACAAACATTGTGTACATGTATATATCGTATCTTTAACAGTACAAACATTGTGTACATGTATATATCGTATCTTTAACAGTACACACATAGTGTACATGTATATATCGTTATGTTAATAGTACAAATATATTGTATATATTGTTCTGTTAATAGTACAAATATAGTGCACATGTATATATCGATCTGTTAATAGTACACACAAAGTGTACATGTTTATATCGTTCTGTTAATAGTACAATCATATTGTATATATCGTTCTGTTAACAGTACTAACATTGTGTACATGTATATATCGTATCTTTAACAGTACAAACATTGTGTACATGTTTATATCGTTCTGTTAATAGTACAAAAAGTGTGTAAATGTATATATCGTTTTGTTTATAGTACAAACATTGTGTACATGTATATATCGTATCTTTAACAGTACAAACATTGTGTACATGTATATATCGTATCTTCAACAGTACAAACATTGTGTATATGTATATATCGTTCTGTTTATAGTACACACATTGTGTTCATGAATATAACGTTCTGTTAATAGTACAAACAGTGTGTACATGTATATATCGTTTTGTTTATAGTACAAACATTGTGTACATGTATATATCGTATCTTTAACAGTACAAACATTGTGTACATGTATATATCGTTTCTTTAACAGTACAAACATTGTGTACATGTATATATCGTTCTGTTAATAGTACAAACATATTGAATATTTTGTTCTGTTAATAGTACAAATATAGTGTACATGTACATATCTATCTGTTAATAGTACACACATAGTGTACATGTATATATCGTTCTGTTGATAGTACAAACATATTGTATACATCGTTCTGTTAACAGTACAAATATTGTGTACATGTATATATCGTATCTTTAACAGTACACACATTGTGTACATGTATATATCGTATATTTAACAGTACCCGCATAGTGTTCATGTATATATCGATCTGTTAATAGTACATACATAGTGTACATGTTTATATCGTTCTGTTAATAGTACAAACATATTGTATATATCGTTCTGTTAACAGTACAAACATTGTGTTCATGTATATATCGTATCTTAAACAGGACACGCATTGTGTACATATATATATATATATATATATATCGTATATTTAACAGTACACACATTGTGTATATGTATATATCGATTCTTAATAGTACAAACATTGTGTACATGTATATATCGTATCTTTAACAGTACAAACATAGTGTACATGTATATATCACTCAGTTAATAGTACACACTTTGTGTGTGTATCGTAACTTTAACAGTACACACATTGTGTACATGTTATATCGTATCGTTAACAGTACACACATTGTGTACATGTATATATCGTATATTTAACAGTACACACAATGCGTACATGTATATATCGTATCTTTAACAGTACACACATTGTGTATATGTATATATCGTATCTTAAACAGTACAAACATAGTGTACACGATATATCGCTCAGTTAATACTACACATATTGTGTGTATATCTTATATTTAACAATACACACAGTGTGTATATGTTATATCGTACCTTTAACAGAACAAACATAATGTACATGTATGTATCGTAACTTTAATAGTACAAACATAGTGTACATGTATATATCGTACCTTTAATAGTACAAACATTGTGTACATGTATATATCGTTTCTTTTATAACTCAAACATAATGTATAGTATATTGTTTATTTTATAATACAAACATAATGTATATATCGTTTCTTTTATAACACAAACATAATGTATAGTATATTGTTTATTTTATAATACAAACATTATGTATATATCGTTTCTTTTATAATTCAAACATAATGTACTGTATATCGTTTCTTTTATAACACAAACATAATGTATAGTATATCGTTTCTTTTATATTACAAACATAATGTATATATCGTTTTTTTCATAACACAAACATAATGTATAGTTTATCGTTTCTTTTATAATACAAATATAATGTATAGTATATCGTTTCTTTTATAATACAAACATAATGTAATGTATATCGTTTCTTTAGTGCAATAAGGTGACCAACGCAGACTAAAAATCATCGTGTTTATTCCGTTGACCTTTTTAAATATGTTAATAGATTACGCACAATGAATCAGCATTTACGTTGTATACAGGAACGCGCATAGAGTGCGTGTTTTTGTGCTAGTTACATAAATTGTGAGTAATATTATATAAATGAACGTCGGTTTTCAATTGAAATATTTATAAACGAAATCATATTCATGGCATTTCTATGTTCCAATGATAAGTAATTCATTAACAAAAAACGAATCCGTTATCAGCTGGCATTTAATGATTTCATTACCTGGGGTCTTTGGTCTGGGCATGAAAGCAATAAGTGGAACATCGTCTGTGTCGCTATCTGAACATGTCGTCTGGCACGAGCTGGATGACATAATTTTCATCTTTTTTTCTTGTCTTTTTAATGTCAGACGCTCTCTAGAGGCCTAAATAACAATGATATATGTTTGGTCATACAAAATTCATAAAAGATGTTGTCTGGCTCCCGATTTCAGACTATTAGATTTGTCAGAAACATTAATTGGATTAGAAATAATCTAGAATTATGAGTGTCCAATTACAACAGAAAATTAGAGCGGTAATATCGAATGGAAAGGATTTTTGTTTTCAAACGAGTATTTTACAATGTATACCTTTAATAAATCAGTAGTTTTGTCCCTTGACTTGTTCTGACTGAATCCAGTTGAATACTTTTTCTTAACTTTCTGAGACAGGTCAATTGATCGAGATTTTTTCGACGGCTCGTTCACCTTTTTAACAGTTTCCTGTTTCCCTTCATTTTCTGTCTTG
Organism: Panopea generosa; assembly: GCA_029582155.1. Taxonomy (NCBI): domain Eukaryota; kingdom Metazoa; phylum Mollusca; class Bivalvia; order Adapedonta; family Hiatellidae; genus Panopea; species Panopea generosa. The sequence continues at coordinate 41,189,437 of CM055895.1, read as the reverse complement.
CGGGTATTTTCGTCCACATTGGGCTTGGCATTTGGTGAGATTGCATTAGGACTAGTTTGCGGACTGGGGTCATTTAAGAATATACGCTCACTTCGTCGTACGTTCCATTCGTCCAAATACAAAGCATTTAAGGGAGTTTTTCCTTCCAACTAGAACAAAAACACCATAAAAACATATAAGCTTTAACGGCATAAGAAAAAAGTACAAAAAAATGCAATATTTCTTTTTAATGTAAAACGTATAACACATGGAGCCACATGTATGAAATGGTTAGCTCATTAAATATGAAATATTAATTGTGTTATTTACTATGCTAGTTTTAATTAAATATTTCTGTTAACGATTTTTACACTGTAAAAGAACGTCCGGCTTAGTTTACAAATAATGACTGTGCATAAACATACATGCTCAAAGGTTCGATTAAAAAAAACTACATTATTTCGGAGAAAAATAACTTACGCTTATTTTTCGTTCTTGTTTAGGTTCATCAGCTTGCAACCGAAAGAAATCCATATGCTTCGACTGTTTGGCAACAATCGTCTCTGGAAATTTAAATCAAAACAATTGATATAAGTTGAACTGATTAAGTGATATTTAAACAATAAATTTATAAATAAGCACAAACTATGATAACGTTTTAAAATTTATAATTAAAAATAAGAAAATCAATTTGAATAGTTTAATTTATATACGAATAAGCTTGTATATTTCTTTTGATTTAAATGAGACATTTTTATATTAACAAGCATTGATACTAGTTAAATTTAAGCGTAAAATAGCAAGATTTCATTGATAAAACCAATTTTTTGTATTTGAATCTACATCCAATAACAAATAGTAATAAAATATATGTTCTTCACGTATATTTAGCAAATACAGCTTAACATATTCATAGTACTTCACATGTAACATATTAAGCAGACCTTAAATATACATCGGTGACACCTTTAGTAATAAATTACTTGTACTACACGTTTTAATGTGTTTGTTCATAATTACTTATATAAGTGTTTGCACGAAAATGACAATAATATTGGAACCATACCTGTGACACCTGGACGACTTGAATCGCATTTTTTCGGACGTCCCGGTTTTCTCTTCTTATTCGGAGACTCTGGAGAAGCACTGCTCTTCACTAGTATGAACGAGATTTTTAAATAATTGATATTATAGAAAGAATAAAATGTGTTTTGGAGTTGAACGGGACTTGGACATGAGTCCAATAACACACAGCATTATTTATGAAAATATTTAAATCATTAATTGAAATCAAATATGGAACATATTTAAATATAATTGAGAATTGACATAATAACTATATTCCATATTTTAATATACCTGAGAAGAGTTATCATTGAGTTTCAATGAACGGTCTAGTCGCACTACACATAACTTCCATTATTTTTACCTATTTTGTATTGACGTAAGTTCTGTTTCACAGTTTAATACAATTTGAAAAACTCACACTCTTCAGATTTCCGTTTTCTTTTCTGGGAATCTTCTTGTGTTTTCGTTGCGTATTCCGCCAATAAGCCAAGTCCATTCTCCGCTGAAAACTCTGGAATTGAACCAGTGATTTAACTTCTAACTTTACAAGATATAATATTTATTTTTTTTGTAACTTAACACATTCTGTGTATCACACACACACACACACACACACACACACACAGAGCTAACCCGCCACTTTTGTATTTACAACATCGTCTAACTGTTGAGTAGCGGTATCGACATTTGCATACGGCATTAACAGACAATTATGTGTTGCTTTTACATAGTAATCTTCTTTTTTATTCAAATTCAAACTATAAAGAAACTGCTTTGACACTTTTTGAGAAAATACATATAATATCAGGTTGCAAGTTAGCTGTTCCGTTCAGTGATACATCAAGAATAGTTCTCATTTAATTTTGATGTTGTTCGACAATAGATAAGCACGTAAGTCCGTGCTACACGTGTAAAGTGTGTTACACATTTCATCACCACTCGTGATAACCTCAATCAAATCGAGTCTGCTATATTTTTCGTCATTTTCTGTATTGAGAAGTGATCGTTTTAGTTGGTATTATTTCTGTTTACTGCATTATTTTTACTCTGATTACAAGTAAAACTTGTAATGTTAAAAGAGTTGCTGAATGTATAAACTAGATTTCATTGAAACAATCGCTTACCTCGTTCTTTCTTTCTTTTCTTTAGCTTTATATTTGACGAGTGAGAGAGTGAATGTTTTCTTCTTTTTTCTTCTTTTCTATTCCAAAGTCCTGTTAAAGAAGAAATACATTTAAATTAACCAGCGGGAAAATATATCGTGGGAATGGGGTGAGGGTGGGGGAGAATGCATGATTGCAGAAACAGTAAAATACATCTCGGGAGAAAAATAAAAGATGATATTATTATCTTGTATAGAAACAATAACAAATTATTTTGGAGAAAACAATAGAATATATCTTGTAAAAAACAATAGGATATATCTTGTAAAAAACAATAGAATTTATCTTGTAAAAAACAATAGGATATATATTGTAAAAAAAAACAATAGGATATATCTTGTAAAAAAACAATAGGATATATCTTGTAAAAAACAATAGAATATATCTTGTAAAAAACAATAGGATATATATTGTAAAAAAACACAATAGAATATATCTTGTAAAAAACAATAGGATATATCTTGGGAGAAACAATAGGATATATCTTGGGAGAAACAATAGGATATATCTTGGGAGAAACAATGGATTATATATCTTGGGGGGAAAACAATAAAATATGTCCAAGGGGGAACAATAGATTATATCTTGGGAGAAAATATAAAATGTATCTTTATTACAGAAATATAAATGATTATTATTCTTGAAAAGTCAATAATATGCTTTGCCATATCAACATGATTCGATTTTTAACTTATACTACACATTCCGATATACAGATCCGACGTCTTAAAAAAACGTCTAGAATAAGAAAACAAACATGATGACAACGCATGTGCTATGCATATTACTTCATTAACATCGCATGTTTCCGAATTAATCATTATGCGTCTTGTTGGTTAACCAGTGCTTGTGGATTAATGAACAACTCGAGTTTTTCAGAGAATCCATTTGCAATGATTGCATAGTAACAAAAACTAAATATTTACCTCCTACGAAGCTTCTGTCCTTACCATTCAGTTGGGAAAATCTGGAACGTTTTATCAATTTGCCAAAATCTAAGGACTTGTTATGCAGCACTGAAAGTATTGATAAACATTGCGGGTCTGAGTTTTGTCTATAAATATTATGTAAATCTACAGTATCAAATTGACAACATGCATGCAATTCAAGACGTTTGCATAAAACTAGGAAACATGTCTCTTTTGATGTGTGTTTGGTTAGGTATAAAATAAAGATAGAAAATATATGCCCAAAAGGAAATGTAGCATTCAATGGAAATAAATACAAAAAATAATAAACACAAAACAACAAGAAAAGAAAAACGACACCCCCACACCCCCTTTATGTGATTTCCGCGAATATAATATATTTATATGTTCTTGAAATTTAACATTTGATCATTTCATCATTTTAACGCCGTTCGGAACACATTATATGTTTATCTACCCCTGGACCACGTGGAATGATACATTCACTGGATTAAATGGATATCAAACGAGTCAAATACTGAACACACATCCCCGATAGCTTTTAACTACAACAACCAAAAACAAAAACAATGGGAAGAATTATATAAGAATGTATCTTCCGTTCTTATCTATATTTATACATAAATTGATTTGTATGTATGTATGTAAACTTTGAATATATAAATATGTTTAAACCAAATAAAACCAACAAAGTTAACCATTAACTCGAGAAATATTTGCAACTTTAGTATTATCGCGTATCCGCATAATCTTCTTAAAGAGATTATTGCGTGAAGACGATGACAAAAAACTTCAGAAAAAATCTAATCGTAGAGTCTGAATAGTTAATATAAATGTTGTACATTGCTCTGATCACATACCAGTCTCGTTTCTCTCTACCGTGGACGAGCCGCCAGGCAGCTCTATTCTCGCAGGTGCTATTAGATTCACCTTTTTACTCAAAGGAATCTAAAATAAATATTTAAAAACATTTTAGTGCTATAGACAGTTTTATTATCAGGGCTAATGGATTTTGCATAGAATAGGAGTTTTGATGGTGTTACGTTAACTGTATCATTAGAATAGAATAAAACATAAATATTCAAAACCTAGAGAATACAGCGGTAAGGAATGACCTTTGTTAATATTCGTTAAGTTATCAAGCAACTAGTCGACTTTATATTACTAAAAACAGAAAAGTGATAACGTTTACCTACAGTAGCTTTGTTAAAATTGAGATTAGAGTCAATCCGGAATTTTGGCATTAGAATTAAAATAGAATTGAGACATTGTCACATTAAAGTCTAAAACTATATACAATCACACCTGTCTTAAGCAGCCAGTCAAGGGATGAAGAAAATGTGGCCTTTTAAGACATGTTTAATAACATGCTTAATACAGGTTAATTTGTTTTGAAAGCATAGACATGGGAAAAAGTAAATGTGTCTGATTAAAACAAGTGGCTGCTTAATAGAGGTGGCAACTTATACAGGTTTGACTTTAATATGAATAGTTAAATACGTTAAGACAATACATTTCTTCAATAGTAACGGGGGACCCAGTTAGCTGAGCCGGTAACATATCTGACTGACAATCTGGAGGTCGCGGGTACGCATTCCCGCCCACGCATACGTGCCATTGCAATACACGTCAAAACTTCTATAATTTGTTTTTCTTAATTTAATCCTTTGAACGCAAATTCGTTGAACAACGATGTTCAGACAACATCAGTACCCTTGAATTATTATACAGTCTCTATACACACACTTAGAAGTATTCGATAAATGCTGAAAAAAAGACTGAGAATATGGATGGTCAAGACACCGAGGTATTCCAAAAATTTGATAACTGATATAATTGATATCGCTGAGCCAGTTTAAATGTACCTTAAATGAACCGCCTGTTTTCCGGAACACTCGGTCGACAAGCATCTCGGCTATCTTCTTCTTTTTGGTCGGACCGTGCTGGCTTCCGTTGTTGCCATTGGAAACAGAATGAGAGCCAAATGGTGGAGATCCACTGTGGTTACTTGTGCTTCCTTGATGATCCTTTTTATGAGTTTTAAACTTTGTTACCGCAGCATCGCTAGATAGAACAGAATGAACAAACGTTTTAATATACATTAGAATACATTAGTAGAATAGAGTATAATGATTAATAAATTTAGTTAGCAACAATAGTAAAAGCAACGTCGAATATCATGTAATATTACTATAATGTAATCTTTTGTGACTTAATGTAAAAACTATATGAAACTTTTTACGTTAAATTTGGGATGACCTCGATCGCAATTGACCTATGACGAGGAAAGTTTCTTCTATGAAGAACAGAACAAGGTAATTATAATAATTGTGTTTTTTCATACTTAAGATACAAGTTTGTTGACGTGGCGGTGGGGGTCAAGGTTAAACGTACCCATACACCATGTTTTAAGGTAACAAATGACGGGTTTGCTACTGACTGTCCAAAGACATAAACTACGGTTGTCACTTGTTTGGTATGTATGAAGTTTATCTGCGATTGTTCTATATTATCGCTGAGTTGCCTCCTGCTAGACAAATATTTTCTTGTTTTCTTGTTTTAGAATAGATAAACAATGTTTTGTTTGGAAACAGATTATGCAGAATTATTTTTTATACATTTATAAACTTCACCTATTGGCGTAAAATGGTGCAGCATACTATCGTGCGAAATAACAACGTTGTTGCTCAGTAACATTTAGTTTTGTCTTCTTTGTATGGGAAATCTAATACCTTTACGGGCAGTCAGGACATTGGCAGATTTATATATTAGCTTACTACGAACATAAAACAACTTTACAACGTCTTCGTGTCATATAAATTTGCCATAAATTACTCCCGAACAACAGAATCGGATAAATCAAATGACTTGCCAAAGTAATAAAACTATTTAACTGAAATAAACTTTAAATACGAAGAGAATGTCAAGACATAAATTTTCGGCTCTGCCTCCATTTCAATGTGTTACCCATCGAGCGTAATCCAGATATCGCACTCAATTGGTTACAGGCCAATTTTTCCTTTACATTTCTGTTGATTGACGGGAACCCGAAGAAAGGAGTATTTACTCACGGTCAATGAGCATTACGAAAAGTAATGACTGAAATGCATAAGCGACCTTAATCTGAGATTGGCACACTGTCCCATATTGTTAGATACCACTCGGCGTAATAATGTATGAATTTGTAATGCTGGACAAGCTTTCAATATAGTCAGTGTAATGTGTATGTATTCATTAGCGGATTAAGATGCCATCTCACAGTGTATTGTGCATGCACTTAACTGATTGTACCCCTGCGATGGTGAACATAAACTATTACGTATGATTATAAACTATGGACCGGCAGGAGAAACTATGGTTGCCCGACTGCACCGAGTGTTTTGATATTTTTTACTGTTATTATGTAATATAATACAAGTTTCTTTTTTCAGACAAGTGTGATTTTAAAGTCATAATAGTAATTTAAAGCTAGTGTTTCTAAACGGTCTACGATTAGATTTATTGCGAAATGAAAGCAAAAGCAAACTTTCACAAAAAGAAGAAACGTTATACTTCAGCATATGTAGCATTGAAATGACACTGACACCATGACGACAGTAACGATGCAAACACGTCTTTGTATAATAACTCTCCTCATTTAGAGGAAGTGACATCATACCGATAGCATTTACTCGGACTACTGCCAAAAAGAATTAGTATTTACTAATACAAATATTTTAGCTCGATTTCGAAGAAAACTTAAAAATCATTCTCGAGTCAACTTTCTAGAGAGAACCAGCTGACTGATTTTTAGAGGCGTCAGGTTAAGCTGGGGATTATACCTGCAACCTCTGGCGGTCAACACTCTATTCACTATACTAACGATCAGCCATTAATAGTTAATAACTATACATGAATATGTTCTCGTTTTTCGGCTATGTTCTTTAACTTACATAATTTTTATTTATAATTATTATATTTTACTCTTTTTTCCATACAAATTGTTATACAATTTCATTTATTAAGCTGTGAGTTTCTTTGGTTACCATGGATATCAAGAACACTGTGCTTTATTATATCATCTCAACATATTTTATTAAGCGTCTCAAAAAACACAATTATAACTTTTTTACTCCTGATTCATTCCAAATATGATAGTGTTACCTTGCTCCGTCTGCTCCCTCGACAGACTCGTGTTGCTTTTTCTTTGGCCTACCAGGTCCTCTTTTGAGATCGACCGCTTTGTCTGTACTACTGAAATACAAACCAGTCAATTACAGTAGCGTTATAGCGGTATCGTGTAACAACCTGGTTGTTAACAAAATGAATTGACATACTGTGTAGATATTGGCAACAAGACTATCCGTCTTTTCACCATCGGCCCATGTGATAATAATTTACAAATGAAATCGTAAATTAATAAAACAAATTTTATTTAAAAACTAGTGATACACTTTTAACTTGGTTTTCAAAAAAGGACGTTGCAATTCTATTTTGACTGATTAATATCTTCATTTAAACCCATTTCTTAAACTCTGGCAATATTACAATGCATCCAATCTTACACATATGTAATCATCTTCAACAAAAAATGGGAGAAACTCTGGCAATGTTACAATGTATTCAATCTTACACGTATGTAATCATCTTTAACAAAAAAAAATGGGTGAAACTCAGGCAATGTTACAATGCCTCCATTCTTACGCATATGTAATCATCTTCAACAAAAAATGGGAGAAACTCAGGCAATGTTACAATGCATCCAATCTTTCACATATGTAATCATCTTTAACAGAAAATAGGAGAAACTCTGGCAATGTTACAATGCATCCAATCTTATACATACGTAATCATCTTAAAAAAATGGGAGAAACTCTAGCAATGTTACAATGCATCCAATCTTACACATATGTAATCATCTTCAACAAAAACGTTGCATTTAATTTTATCAGTTTCTTTGGTACGAAGGAAAAAAATCCCAGAAAATATAATTGCATTTTAAATATTTTCTTCTATTAATTAGCATGATACTATTTCGTGGGATCCTGGAAGGTTAACCGGTACCCGAGCACATCCCATATCAGCAAGTTACTGATAACTTTCCCACTTGAATCAGTGGTGAGAGAATGGTATTGAGAGGCAATGTTGTATATCAATCATCACGGAGACTGTGACCAAGCGGGGATTCGAACTCACGACCCTTGGATTGATAGTCAGACGCGCTCACGACTGGGCTAACATATTTATAACAACAACTAGAGGAAGAGAGACACACGCATCATATTATAACGTACCTTTGTTTTGATTTTTCCGATTCTTTTTCCACATCTTTGTCTTTCTTTGGCGTAAGTTTTGCTAGTTCTCGTTGTTTGTCTTTGTAACGTTTCTGCAGCTCGGCTAGCCTCATCCTCATCTCCATCTCTATGGAATCAATGACGTCATCATCTATTTTGAGAAAAGAATCAAGGTCTGTTTCCTTGAGTTGTGATGTCAGCAAGACGGAGCGATTGATGGCAATGATCAAATGGTGTTGTTAGTTTAGTGTTCAAATGATGGGTGATGTTAAATTGATGATACATTCAAAACAAATGTATTTATTTGCTTTTAAATTAATTACTGTGCAAGTAATTAAAAAACGTATTATGTTACGTAAATAGATACAAACAAATAAACCGCCTTTGATGGTAATATAATACAAATTTAGACATATGATACAAAACACATTACACCACAGAGGAAGTTTCTAAAACTAGAGATATGTTCTAACTACACGATCTGGCTAACATGCAATGCATATGTGTGACGTATAAAGAAGGTAATAAAACACAAATATGTAAAAAAGTATATTAATCAAAAGCGGTTTATTAGTTTATGTCACTAAATCATTTTTACACAAAATAAAGCTCTGCCCGGAAACTGCAAACATCACAGAATGTTACAAACATGGTATAATTATAGTAAGATAATTTTTAATAAAAAAATCAATAAAGAAAATGAAGCGGCATTCGAAATTGTAACAGTTGTATTAGTTTCTTAAGCTGGCTTATAAAAACTGATTTACGAATGACAAAATATCAAATGTGTAAAATTCTATATTTATGAATGTTACACTTACAAAAGCAAGTCATATTATTTCCCCCTAGAGAAATCAAATAAAGCTTAAAGTATCAAATGACAATTGAATATGAAATGATTTTGCTTTTTTGTTCACAGAGATGGTTTCAAATTTGCCGTAATGGTACATATATTGCAAGAGATGTCGTGGGAGATAATAGCATGGATGAAATAGGTCGTAAAAGACTACAAACCTTCTGGAATTGTTATTCCACAAAAAGTCGTTGTTCGTTTTTCGGTTATAATTTGAGGCTCTTCCTTCTTTTTGGGTTTGAAACCATGTCCGAATTTAATCCTCGATTTCGGTTTTTCTTGCTTGAGTTTTGTTTCGGAAGGAGCATCTGTGCTTGTTTTGTCAGGCTTAGATTTATCTATATTGTCTTTTATTTTAATTTCATTTTCGTTTTTTGATGTCGATAAATTGCTATAATCGCATTTCTTAGGCGGACTGCATCCAGGTGATTTGTCTTCCTTAAATGTATAAATATCATCAGTATTTGTCTCTTGTTTAACCTTTTGAGAAGTTTTCAAATCGCTGTCAGTCGTGTTAACATTTATTTTTGTACATAAGGAGCTTTTTTCCGCAAGCGCACTGAGAAGCTCAAGACCGTCAACAGCTTGGAGAATCTGTGGATCTGTAAACGGATTATATTCTGTCAGATCTGTAAATATATTTCTATCTGTCTTAGGTGCACAAGCCGTGGTTGGAGACTCTAACTTTGTGCTAACCTTCGATGAATATGTAGAATCTTCATTGTCTACAATGCTAGTGCTATTGTTCTGCTTTTCTAGCGTTGAGTCAGCACTGTCAGTTAATGGTTTGTCACAAAATGACGACTCTTTTGTACTACTTATGGAAACATTTATTTTGCTTTCTTCGTTATCACCTTTGTCTGAAATGTCGTCTTGTTCCAAAACAATATGAGAACATGTATCGTTTCTCGTTACCTTATTATCACAATCAGGTTTTGTGTCGATATTGTCTTCTATATTCTCTTTAATTATCACAGGATTTTCTTCTTGGTCAAGACACGATTGTATCTCATTATCAGCATGAGATATCGCATCGTTTTCATCAGTTTTTGCAATTGATTTTGCCGTAGGGTGTGTCGCTGTATCTTCCTCTTCATTCGAAGAATCAGTCGCCGGTAACATTGGAGATGTACCACGTGACTGAACGGATGTATGCTCGTGTTTTAATTGGCCCACTTCCGGAACAGGTTCCGCAATGTTTTGCGCCGATAATAATGACGAATTAAACACAAATGGCACTGAAGTTGATGGGAAATTGTAAGAACAATGTTGTCCAGGAGCGATGTTTATATCTGAAATAATACATTTTTACGACATTGAGCAAAATTTTACAATAATAATAAAACAAATAGACAATAATGCGATTTACTAAATGTTTTGAAATCTGTTGCCTTGAAATAAAACTAAAAAGTTTAAATATATTCTAAATTGGTCAATGCTCTTTACAAACGAAATAAATAGATTTACAACATAATTGGATAATTTCGCTTCATAATCATGGGTTCGATCCTCTGCCATAAGCAGTTATCAGGACAAAGGTATAAACATAATCAATAAGGAAGACAAAGGTATAAATATAATCATTAAACAGGACAAAGGTATAAACATAATCAATACGCAGGATAAAGATATAAGCACAATCATTAAGAAGGACAAAGGTATAAACATAATCAATAAGCAGGATAAAGGTATAAACATAATCAAAAAGCAGGATAAAGGTATAAACATAATCAATAAGCAGGATAAAGGTATAAACTTAATCAATAAGCAGGATAAAGGTATGAACATAATAAAAAAACAAGACAAAGGTATAAATATAATCAATAAGCAGGATAAAGATATAAACATAATCAATAAGCAAGATAAAGGTATAAACATAATCAATAAGCAGGATAAAGGTATAAACATAATCAATAAACAGGATAAAGGTATAAACATAATCAATAAGAAGGATAAAGGTATACACATAATCAAGAAGCAAAACAAAGGTATAAACATAATCAATAAGAAGAACCGATATATAACCATAATCAATAAGAAGGATAAAGGTATAGACATAATCAATAAGCAGGCCAAAGGTATAAACATAATCAATAAGCAGGATAAAGGTATAAACATAATAAATAAGCAGGATAAAGGTATGAACATAATCAATAAGCAGGACGAAGGTATAAACATAATCAAAAATCAAGAAAAAGGTATACACATAATCAAGAAGCAAAACAAAGGTATCAACATAATCAATAAGAATGACAATGATATAACCATAATCAATAAGAAGGATAAAGGTATCAACATAATCAATAAGCAGCACAAATGTATAAACATAATCAATAAGCACAACAAAAGGTATAAACACAATCAATAAGAAGGACAAAGGTATAAACATTATCAAGAAGCATAACAAAGGTATAAACATTATTAATAAGAAGGTCAATGGTATAATCATGATCAATAAGAAGAACAAAGGTATAAACAAAATCAATTCGCAAGCTAAAGGTATAGACATGATCAATAAGAAGGCCAAAGGTATAAATATAATCAGTAAGCAGGACAAAGGTATTAACATGATCAATAAGCAGAACAAAGATATAAACATAATCAATAAGCACGGCAAAGGTATAAACATTATCAGTAAGCAGGCCAAAAGTATAGAATAATCAATAAGCAGGACAAATGTAAAAACATGATCAATAAGCAGGACCAAGGTATAAACATTATCAATAAGCAGACCAAAGATACAAACATAATCAATAAGCAGGCCAAAGGTATAAACATTATCAATAAGCAGACCAAAGATATAAACATAATCAATAAGCAGGACAAATGTATAAACACGATTAATAAGCAGGATAAAGGTAACAACATAATCAATAAGCAGGACACATGTATAAACATAATCAATAAGCAAGACAAATGTATAAACATAATAAATGAGCAGGGCAAAGGTATAAACATTATCAATAAGCAGGCCAAAGGTATAAACATAATCAATAAGCATGACAAAGATATAAACATAATCAATAAGCACGGCAAAGGTATAAACATTATCAGTAAGCAGGCCAAAAGTATAGAATAATCAATAAGCAGGACAAATGTAAAAACATGATCAATAAGCAGGACCAAGGTATAAACATTATCAATAAGCAGACCAAAGATACAAACATAATCAATAAGCAGGCCAAAGGTTTTAACATTATCAATAAGCAGACCAAAGATATAAACATAATCAATAAGCAGGACAAATGTATAAACACGATTAATAAGCAGGATAAAGGTAAACACATAATCAATAAGCAGGACACATGTATAAACATAATCAATAAGCAAGACAAATGTATAAACATAATAAATGAGCAGGGCAAAGGTATAAACATTATCAATAAGCAGGCCAAAGGTATAAACATAATCAATAAGCAGGACGAAGGTATAAACATAATCAATAAGCAGGACAAATGTATAAACATGATTAATAAGCAGGATAAAGGTAAAAACATAATTAATAAGCAGGACAAAGGTATAAATATGATCAATAAGCAGGCCAAATGTATAAACATAATCAATAATCGGGACAAAGATATAAACATAATCTATAAGCAGGACAAATGTATAAACATAATCAATAATCGGGACAAAGATATAAACATAATCTATAAGCAGGACAAATGTATCAACATAATCAATAAGAAGGACAAAGGTATAAACATAAACTATAAGCAGTACAAATGTATCAACATAATTAATAAGAAGGACAATGGTATAAACATAGTCTATAAGCAGGACAAATGTATCAACATAATCAATAAGAAGGACAAAGGCATAAACATGATCAATAAGCATGATAAAAGTATCAACATAATCAATAAGCTGGACAAATGTATAGACATGATCAATAAGCATGTCAAAGGTATAAACATGATCAGTAAGCATGTCAAAGGTATAAACATAATCAATAAGCAGGACAAATGTATAAAAATAATCAATAAGCTGGACAAATGTATAAACATAATCAATAAGCAGGACAAATGTATCAACATAATCAATAAGAAGGACAAAGGCATAAACATGATCTATAAGCATGATAAAAGTATCAACATAATCAATAAGTTTGACAAATGTATAAACATAATCAATAAGCAGGACAAATGTATCAACATAATCAATAAGAAGGGCAAAGGTATAGACATAATATATAATCAGGACAAATGTATCAACATAATCAATAAGAAGGACAATGGTATAAACATAATCAATGAGCAGGAGAAATGTATCAACATTATCAATAAGAATGACAATGGTATAAACATAATCAATGAGCAGGACAAATGTATCAACATAATCAGTAAGAAGGACAATGGTATAAACATAATCAATGAGCAGGACAAAGGTATAAACATAGTCAATAAGCAGGACAAAGATGTAAACATAATCATTAGGCAGAATGATCTTAATAATTACAATGCATACATACATAAAACGATCTTAGAACGGTCAATAGCAAAAACCACCGCACCTGAGGAGCTTAGATCTGAATAAATAAACGGGTGACCCAAACCTCGCTCTTTTCCCACCCACAAATCGCAAAAGGAGACACTGCAAACCGGCGAACAATTTTATGTAGCATAGACAACAGTTAATAATTAGAGTACCTGCAACTATGGCGGACGGCGTAACGTTAAGCAGCTTCTCTTTGTCTGGAGTCCTGTCCTGGTTGATGTTAACTGGCAAAGGTGCATTACTCTCTTGGCCGTTGGACAATATAACTGAGGAAGTGATCACTGCCGAGGCACTTGTTTGTAATGGTGTTGTACTTTTGTCAGCCTTAACTCCCACTTCTGATCCCGGTAACACCTGATATAGACGAAGAGACAAAAGTTTAGATGAAGTATTGTGGCAAATTTTGTGAATTGCTTTGTCATTTTAATATACACATATTTGTTTCTTTCAAAAAGCCAAAGGGACAAATGGCAATGTTATAGTGAATACCATATTAGTGTCTGATATTATCAACTTCATCAGGTTAGGCTTAGAAAAGCAATGATGAGGCTCTGCCGAGTTCTTGTGTTGTTTTTTTCGTGCCGAACCTGGAATTATCTTTATTCATGCCAATAGTTCTTATTCGTCTTTTTTTATGGCATTGAAAATCAGCATCAAACTTTTTTTATAGCTTGTAGAGATTTGTCCAGATTAAAATGCATAATTAAATATAATGACGTGATGTGCCTGATAAATTTACATTGATGTGATAAACCTATGTTTATCAGGCAGGCGGTATATCAACAGAAATGAATACACAGACATGATAAAATATCGAATTTACTCATGTTCACGAATCAAACTATATGCTATTATACCCAGTGATGTTAATATTCCAAGTACAATTATCTGGAACTTCATATATAAGAAAGTATTCCTGTGTTTAGTAAAATTAATTGTGTTACGTTAGTTTTGAAAATTGGAATGTTCTTGGCTTTTATTCTATCCTACCGATAGAAACTGATAAAATAAAGATATATTTTAAATTGTTTTTCCACAGGCGGCCACAATTGTACGAAACGGGATATCTTTCAATCATTTACCACAGTTATGTCCCTTTCTAAGATAAAAACGAAAGAACGAAACTAAGGCGATGCATATATACTGGGGGTATTTTAAAATCACATTTGTATTATATACCTATAAAACTTCCAGAAAACGTGTTCAGTAATTATAGTTAAAATATGAAGTTACTTTTAGCATCGAAATTTTTTGAAACCCCCCCCCCCCCCATAAATCATGTATATTTAGGACAAACAAGTGTTATTGAATACATTTCAGACATACTTACACTGGCATTATAAATGTGTTGATATTGTGGAATTGCAAACTCTAGATTAGTCGGCCTTTCTGAAACGGGTTGTTGACCAGTGAATAATGTTGTTGCACTTGGCAACGACGCTGTTGCCTGTTGCCCAGCTAACAGTGGTGGTCCAAATGCAGCCCCCTGGTGTAGTTGACTTCCAAGCGGGAAACCACTATATACTCTGCTAGTGTCATACACATCTGTACCTGACATAAACAGTGTTGCCATGACGACGGCTTATTGTGATATTAATTGCATTATTGGATTTATTAAGCCTTTTTACAAGTTTTGAAGATAGAAGCTATTCTAAATTTTACTCACAAACACATTTTAAGAACATGGTCGAAAAAGTGTCAGTAAAGTTAAAGATCAGCAGTACGATTCAATGCGTAACTTGTACAACATTAACGAATAACGACTTGGTCGAATATTTAAAAAACTAAAAATTATTTTTGTACTTTTTTATATATCATTTTCCTATGTAAATATAACAACACAAACAAAATAGTATATATCTAATATAAATAAAGAAAATCTTACATTAATTATATATGATTGTATCTATTCAACTAAATGGATCTGTTGAGTTGTATATAAATTTCGCTAACGAGGTAAATGAATTTATAATCAATTAGCACGAAATTTAGATTCTTTTTAACCAATCACTATCAACATAAAATAAACAGTATCAAATTAACAATCATAAGTTTTTCAGGTCATCTCTCTGAGATAATGTGAAATAAATCGGTTCCACAAGATTCTATAAATGACACTTAACATAATTATATTATCTTCTGTCAATCTTCGTGTGACGTCCACATTACAAGTACTCTATAAGACGTGTATCCTTTCGTTGTAATATATTGTGAATATTGTATATGCATTTCAGTAAATGTTTGAAATAAATATGCCTAATCAAGCCTGGTGTCCTTAGAATTCGGTCGGGTAAAACGGACATCGTCGAGATATAATGAATGACGTCATTCCATGACATTACAAAACACGAATGGATATTATTCAAACTGTATCGATACATTAAGTGATAAATAATCATTATATACCTGCAGGTATAAACAATATCTGACCGGTCAGAGAGTCTTGTGCTAGTTTATATCCTGGGGGTACTGTTAGCGGTAACTGGTGGCCTGGGCTACCATCTGATGTTGTCGCTGTCGCACTCTGTGTGAACGGAAACGGACTTTGACCGTACCACGTAGTCGGTGTAATAGGACTTGGAAGAAACTGCGCAGCGAGTTGGCGGGAAGTCGGGTCATCAGGCCAAAAAACGCCACCTGGTGTCGTGGAACCTCCTGCAAAAAGATAGTTATATCATCAATATAAATGATGTTTTAGGTTGATGTTCGCTAAACTATTACCCATAGGCACAAACAGTAACAACCGTTAGAAAATATCTAAACATAGGCTATTTAATTTTCCACCATTATATCCAAGAAACAATCAAAAACATTTAAAACACTAAAGGTAGGACACCCCTGATGTAAATGTGTGTACCAGCCCATTTGCTTACGAACATGCCAGATTTGCAGTGAAAAATTGGTCTAAATCTCATTGGACTCGTTTGATTTACGGGTGTGAGTGAAACTGGCCCCTGATCAGACTTAAAGCTTCAGAAACGAGTCTGGGTGAGTAAACGAGTTTAAACACAATACACTTCTGGAACAAGCAGATCACAGTAACACGTTTGGCGAATGCAATTCACAGAAAGTATATTTCGTTAAATTGGTGGAAGCAAGTACAAAATGCCTTTTCATTCTACATACACTTGGTGCCTTCTTGTACATGTACCAATTTGACGAAATTTTGATTTAAACATCGATCACGAACCATGCTGTTACAACTCAAATCGACCTTTTTAGATGTCTACTTTATATTCAGTATTACGTATATGCAGGAAAAATATCTTGCACAAGAACACATCACGTGACCATGTTGGGAACTACAACTATTAAACTTCAGAAAATAAATAAATGAATTGTACATTAGGACATTTTACCTGTTACGATGAGATTGGCAGGAAGCTCATTTCGTTTCTCTATAGCAGATGGAGTAGCACCTTTCGTTGACGGTCGAATTATTTTCAATGGCCTGATAATGACAGTTTAACATACATTTATGTATATGTTGTATTCGATATCGTCATCATGTTGTAAGTTTCATTTTTATAATTATTAGTTATTCTTATACTATTCGTTCTTTGTGTAATTACGCATAGAATTAAAAAAGGTGAACGTCTTTATTAGTCAGTAATATTCGTTTATAATTAGAATTCAAAGCAATTGCAATCTGAATCGAGTTATTGCAAGCACAAATTATCACACTTTGGTCACATTTAGCATGTAGATCGGTATGAAATTGTCAATGTTACATTTCTAACTACATTATTTAATTTGGTTGAAAAGAAATGTCAAAACACAAACCAAAATATATCTCAACTACCTTAACCGAACGTAGATGAAGACTTACCTCACTTGTTTTATATCCGGACTTTGCGTTTTACTCTTGCCATCCTCTCCTATTCGTTTGACGTCTTTTTCTATAATTAAATTTGCAAGTAGTTCTCTTTTATTAATAAAGCAAATGAAACTGTGCATTATTTTGATTTGTATGTACCTGCAATACATTTATTATCATTCAAAGAAATAAATTCGAGATAAAAATTGTTGAATCAATTTGAATGATACACTTCAGTTTACATGTTTACCTTGACTGATACACACCATTTAACATTGACTGATACAAACCAGTTTACATTGACTGATACACGCCAGTTTACCTTGACTGATACACACTAGTTTACCTCGACTGATACACACCATTTTACCAATCAGAATTTGATAACTGAGATTTCAACCTTCTACCTTTTATATTCTGTTCATAGTATAACATATAAACGAATGTCAAGAGAAATACATATTAAACAAGACTAATAAACAATGTCATACAGGAACAAATAATTTTTCGCCTGAGAAGTTAAAGCTCAGTAAATTAAATTTAGTATATCCTTATACCCGGTATTTCCCAATACAAGTATGTTATATCCGATTGTAAAAACACGGCATTCCCTTCCTGTCCAATAATTCATAGCACTCTAATGTATTTATAAAAAAATATGACGTAATTCAACGTCTGTTGAAGCAATTGACCAATTATAGTGCTCGTATGTCAATGCTATGTAACGGTCCCTTTCGGCGGGTAGAACTAGGATCGTTTCTACAGTCTCCCATTTTTCGTCAGAACACGTGCTAGTAATATATTGGTTTTAAATCATCCAAGAACCAATAAGATAAAATTTCCATCGGTGCATATGAAATTTGATTACGAGTTGGCGTGAGGATCTCATTATAAAGCACGCTGCCGTGTTTGATAGAAATCTCATGATATCTATTCTTTTATAAATTAACTTTTAATTTATTTTATAATTTCAGATAAAAAGTTATATTACAACACATTAAATATAAATAAGTATGGTGAACACATTTTGAGTACTAAATACCGTTTCTTAACATATCTTATTGTTTTGGTAATAGAAAAAGCTTACCAGTCGGCACTTTAGGAGCAATATTTCTCTGCCTTGCCACAGCAATACCCACTGGAATGGAACTTGCTCCTTGAAAACAAGCGTAGATAAGGAATACGATGGATTTCATGAAGTGGCAAACTTTATAGGTGTAATGCAAAACTTTTATGTTTTATCGAGTAAAATTTATATAAGTGAAACATATGTTGTTTATATAAAGCTTCACAACTTTCACATTGCTCGGATAATATATTGTCAGTTTCCACACCACCAAGACGACGCTTATTTTATGAGAATCAAACAAATATGCAGGTTAAACAGTGTATCATTTTCGTTTTTATAGTTTTCAAGGCTATAACTTGACATTAATTATACGATTTGGTCAGTTCAAGAACTTATCCAAGATACTATCGTAATATTATAACTATGTAAGTATATAACAAACAAAAAAGATAAAAAAAGTGATACATTTCACTCGGACATAAATTTGTAAATAAAGTAAGATATGTGACACAGCTAGCCAAGCAATAAAATCATAATGCAGAATAATCATAATAATTACAATACATACATATATTAATATTGACAAAATGATCATAGCCTCTGTGCAACCAGTAAACAATTCGAAAACCAAACTTCAATCGTTCCCCTTCGTCAATGAAAATAATCCTGACATTTACCAAAACACTTTTCTAAAATAATTTACTTGGATTATGCGTCACTAAAAATAGTTTAATTGTTTAAACTCGAGGCATGAAAAGAAAAAAAATATATATACATATTTAAGCAAAACAATATTTAATGCCAGCCTAATTGTAAATACTTGACGTCTTTTAAATGTATTTAACTAATCGTTAGTTCAGTATTAGCTAAATCATACCTGTAATTGCTATTGTCGATATGTGTCCATCTGGTTGCTTGGAATTGGTTGATTTCGTATTTTTTATTGACGTATCTGTAACCTTTAATGGATCGGCAGTGCTCGATTTTCGTATGTTATCATTATTGTATTTTGTATTTTGGGTATCTGTCGCTTGTTTTTGAGCACAGACTGGTTTCACATGCGTTGTTTGTCGATTTGTCTTTTCATCAGTTTTTATATCTTTTGGTTCGGTTGCCGGCTCTTCCCGTTTATTATTATCACATTTTTTGTCATCACTGCCAGTATTGCTTTCTTCACTAACCTGTATGATATCTGATAAATCTAACACAGTTGGTTGTTTTTGTTTAAGTTTCATATTTGCGTTGTCTGTATCAGTGGATTTGATATCGAACTTACCTTTTGAATTGTGATTTAAATCACAATTAGTTTTATTCTTTCCCTTTGCAACATTTTCAGTTTTATTTTCAGTCCTTGATGTTGCAGTTTTGTCCCTTTTACTAGTATGCCTCAAATCATGTACTCTATTTACCGTACATACACTGATATTGGAATCATTTACGGAAGAACTTATCGTATTCACACCAGTTGTCACACTACATACGGGTTTGTCCGTATTCTTTTTCTGAAAATTAGATTTATAAAGTTTATTTTCAGATTCTCTTTCTTCAGAAACGAGCGATTTTGAAGTGTTATTTTTGTTTGTTTTATTTGCAAATGAACACTCGTTACTAGAATCATCATCCTTAGATTTTGGTTGTTCACTCTTCTTGGATTTGCTTTGCTTTTGAACACAATCTCGGTTATTGCGAGTTTTCGTATCTTTTGATTCATTCGTGTTAGATGGACTTTCATTTGTACCATCTTTACCAAGTTTGTTGCTTTCAATACTTTTAGTCTTGCTATCAATTCTTGAACGTTTTGACAAGTCACAAGCACTTTGCAACGAATCCATTGCAGTTTCAGTGTCTTGCTTAAGGGCAGGTCTATCGCTATTTTTATCGTCATTATCCTTTTCATGAATTGCACATGTTTTATCGACCACGTGTTTTTCGACCATTCCTTTATTGCGTTTCAATGTTTCAACTTCTATAGTTTGTATATCCTCTGATTCATTTTCTTCGACACTTTTATGAGTGTCAATTACATGAATAACCGATGGTGCACCAGCAATTGGACTAGACACTGTTCCAATCTCAGGAACGTATGTGACTGCGTGTACTCTCTTCCCCTGCTGTGAAGGAGGCGGTTGTGTTCGTGCAAACAGATTATGATAATAGGGGAGAGAATATGTTGTATTCGTGGACGACTGTGACAGTGTTGGACTTATCTGTGATGATGGCGATGCTAAACCTGAAAAATAATTGTTATACAATCTATTTAAATTTAATACTAACTCATTAATTACAATATAAATACATACACATAAAATGAATGGTTAATGTGTGGACAGTCAACATGATTGCAATTATAAAGAAATCTTTGAATATGCGAGGGTTGGAAATTGAGAATAATAGCGAAAATAAAGTTCTCGCTAATAAAAAAAAGTATTATAGTACTAGTATATGCTATTATTTATTTTTATTATTTATAATCATTTTTGGAAACTGCTTTACCTTTAGGAGTGGTAACATCATCTTGCTTTCCTTGCTTACAGAGAGAATCTGATGTAATTACATTGAGAGTGGAAGTAACAGTTATTGTTGTTCCAGTCACAATCGTTTGTGTCCTTACACAAGTGACATCATTTTCTTGATCATGTGTAACATTCTTTTTCGTTTTGGTCTTTTCCACTTCCTTGTCTCTTTGCCTATCTTTCACACACAAATTTTCCGGCATTTCCTGTATACCTGAACTAGAATTTTTCTCACACTGTCTTTGAATAGGGCTAATGATATTCGGTGCTCCTGCAGGACTAACCACAATTGGAGTTCTTATGGGACTAATCATATGTTGTGATCTAACTGGACTTCTTACTACTTTTGAACGTCTATCTGGACTTACAACTCTCTCTTGTCGCGTGGGACTGTGAAAGGCCGTAGGCCTGTTTGGACTAAAATTATGAATAATTGAAGTACTAGCAAGTCCACTATCAACATCTAACTTCTTTTCGTTCGTTTTATATGTTACAACACTTTCTTGAGAATATTTGAAATTTGAATTAATGCTTTCCTTCTCCGATTTATGTTTAAGCTCATTTGATGCTGACGATTTATTCGATTTTCCTCGTGTTTCAGACTTGGCCGTGGATGTCTGTTGAGCAGATCCTATGCTACTTGTAACTGATGCATCATTTGGTTTTGGATTTTTAGAACTACTTTTTATTTTGTCACGGTCGTCTGTCTTAGAAGATAGTCCTCGCGTTCTTTCACTGCCGTTGTGATGCTGTTCTTTTTCACCATCATATGTGCGTTTTCTTTCCGAATTACCATCCACTTCTTTTATTTTATCATTGTCTTTTTTCGGTTCGTTTTCCCTCGTGTCTCCGTCTCTTGATTTTTCTGTTTGTTTTACTTTACTAGAACTTTGAAGTGACAAATTGGTCGCTTCAAGCTGACCACTTGCAAATGGATATGACGGAGGGTAGAACCCATGGGGAACTGATCCTGAGCCAAAAAAGGCCTCTAAAATGACAAACATTGCAAAACATTGGTTTGTATTAAATCATAATAAATGTATGTAATTTTTTTTAAAGTTGGGTCTTTAAAGATTAAACTCAACATCATTCATACTCCTATATATTTCCGTAGAGGCTTTTTGAATTTGAAAGCCTGATACCTTTAACCATATCTATAAAAATCCCTTCAGGTTTACAACATCAAATATAACAGAACTGACTGTTGTGGATAAATATCTAAATAGTGACTGTTGTGTTATATTGGCACAAGCAATACTAGTATGTTTTCCAAACGAGGGGATGCTTACGTGTACAACACACATAATTAATACAACCTTCAACTTCCGAAGTCGATATATTTTGGTATACGGGAATGATAAAGAGCCAAATGACAGCAGTGGTTGTGAAAATGATTCTAAGCAAGTCATTGCGAAGATATTGATTGGAATTCAATTTCAAGCAAAGGTTTTCATCGCGATGATTTTTTAGTAAGATAGGGAAGCAGAGCGTTTACAAAAAACACATTTATCACTGGTTTTGGATGTACTCGGAAACTTATTCTAAAACCAATGTAATTGCATAAATAATAAGTTAGTGTACCTGTCAAAAAAGGACGCCATTCTTCTATTCTTTGTTTGAGATCATAAACCATAAAATTAGACTTGCCATTTTAATATATTACCACTAGTGGCCAGTCTGGGCAATACATGTTATTAATTTTGTAAAAGTAACATTTCCTTGCCATTGCACTGACGCATAAAGTAATGCTATTAAGTTTGATAGCAAAACCAAAAATAAAAAAAAAAATACCAAAAGAGAAAAACTACTCATAAAAAAGAAAAGAAAATAGTTTGTGGTACAAGTGTTTTCTTTCTAGTACAAATTATAAATATAATAGTATTCTTAAGTTGTATGTTTAATGCATAGATAATCATTTGATGGACCATTACATTAACAGAAATACTGTTTCGTAACTATAACAATCGTCGGCATCGTTATACCATAACTTCATAAGGATTTACAACAAAGCAAATACATGCAAAATATACAATAACAATTGTTATGAATGATAAAACTGTAAAACAAACACACTCCAATGTGTGTTAACAAAATTCCTCATGTACAGGGCAAAAACAGAAATGGTTTTATGAAAATGAGCCTTTGATGAGAGCAGACCCATCCAGATTCATCATATAAACTAACAAAAGTGACATATTTGAGAAATGATGGCAAGTGTTTTCATGTTATTACCAATTCGCAGATGCCATTTTCCTTTTTTCACAGGCTTATATTTGTTTTTATATATTAGAAAAGGTAACAGCGGGTATAGCCGGATGAAGTAGATCGCTGTACTGCAAGCGGTATTTTCTAATGAATTCTGGCACAAAGAATTACCGTTTCACTGGTGGTCTAAATGGGAAAACATTTGAGCTTGCAACATGCACCCATGGCTAAACATAAACCATACTGGAAATATGCTTCGTAGATAACCAATTTACAAGCACGCGATGAATTATGCGTAACATGTAGGTAGGTGTATGTATACCGATTTGATTTTAAACTTGTTTAAAGTGTTACAATTATGCGACAATTGTTTTGTCTATAATATAACCATCAGTTTTAAGTTCTTTTATAGGTGTAAATATAAACGTTTGCTAAGATAGATATAAGAAGACATGTGCAAATAAAATTCTACGTAAACCTATTTTTTAAAAAAAAAAATGAGGATATAATAATTATTTAATACAAATAAATAATAGTATACGACTGAAGCCGAGACACATACGATATATATAAAACAAACTATGATTTCAGATAGTGTTTATGTTATGAGGAATTGTATTATATGTTCAAGCCCTTCGTCTAAGGTATTTTTCTGTTGTTTTTTTCATTTTCTAAGTATGAATCATTTACTAAATATACTCCTTACCTTTTTGTAAATCATAAATCCTATGCTGTGCAACCGCCTGGGCTTGAAGTGCAGCCTGAACTTGGGCATTTGCTGAATTCTGGGCAAATAAGGACAGCGATTCAGTTGCCGGCAAATACGGTAGGTACGGATAGTACATACTGTTTAGCAGGTACCGGGCATACCCTACAATACAAAAGTAAAATATATAAGTGAAATGTAACATTTACAGGAAACAGTGACCATAACAGTACAAATATAAAGTATGCACATCGCAATTATGATTATATTAAGCTATAAATTGCCGATTGCCCATTTCCAAAGATAACCCAAAATACAGCATAATTATATAACATACATTTCAAAAATAAACTATATCATTATATTTAAGTGTATCGTTGTTTCTGATTTCTGTAGCTTCATGAAAATGCTTCATATTCTTAATATTATAGACGTATATCCGAGTGAATATAAAACATAAACATACATAAGACAATACAGGGGTTACCGCCTTTAAACCGTTCCAAACAAGCTGTAAGATACGTCATAAAGTATGTAATAAAGTACGTCATAAAATACGTCATAAAATATTGTTTTTCACAATGGGTCTAAACAATTAATCCATCTCTTTATTTCAAAGATAGCGTAAAATCAAAATGTTCACCTTTTTAGCATATTGAAATTATTAAAACAAAGTGAACAATTTTATATTAAGAAACGGCGAATGTTGGTCATGGACTTAATCATTTCCCTTCTTCAATCTCGGTCAACTTATTGATACACTATACATAAATGTACTTTTAAATAACATTTAAGAACGACTTAATCAATTGTAGTATTATATTAAGAAACACTGTATTCGTTATTTAAAAACCACGTCGTCTTAAAGCCAGAGATGTCCACTTCAACGTCATTTTATTTAACTGTAATAACGTTTTTATTAACATATAGTCCAAGTTTAACTGTAACTTAGCATATGCTTATTCTGTATAGAATATGACCATTATTCTACATGTGTATAAATCAGTTCGATAAAAACCAGGGAGCCATTTCACAAAAAAAACCACTTACGATGAAAATGCTGTGCAGATAGATATTGGCAATTTGCACATTTAACAATATGACGTGTCCGTTACACTTTGGCACTCCTCGGTTTTATCATATATATATATATATTACGTGTGTATGTATATCAAACTTATGAACACGTCACGTTCTGTTTTTTTTCAATACTAATTTTACTACAACGTACCATTTTATGGTAATTGTGCTACTTTAAATAATCTACCAATCGAACATCAGTGCTATGGCAGGTGGCATTATCAACAAGAACTACAAAATTCGTCTGCTGACAAATTAAATTTGATAGCGTTTTATTACCATGCTACTAAATTGGATACCGACATATTAGACTAATGTTTGTGTTCAATTCTCCATTGTTTTGGAGCAAAAAACACAACTTTACCCGTATTGCTTTCATAATTACTAATACAAAGAAAATAATATCGTAATTCTCTTTTTAATCAGCATCCAAGAACAAATAAAATGCTAAATTGATATAAAAACTGTGCCCTACCAACATTTATATGATTAAATGTGAAATGCAACATCATATGAAACAATTTAATATCAACAGTCTGGATTATAAACTTGTTGGTTTCCCAAACGTTTAAAACCGTTTGCTTATTTTGAAACAACAACAACAACAACAACAACAACAACAACAACAACAACAACAACAACAACAACAACAACAACAACAACAACAACAACAACAACAACAACAACAACAACAACAACAACAACAACAACAACTATTAACAACAGCACAATAACTCCACAACAAACGAAAGAGAAAACAAAAGAAGCAACAACAAACAAAACAAGAAAAAACAATAACAAGCCGGATAATTATAACTTATAACAATATAGATTTACAGCTTAAGTACAATTTGATATGCGACATTTTACTATTCAGTTGTAGGATTTAACGCGGCATATGTGATCAAACAAAATAGACTCACTCGTCTGATTGGGTGCCGACTATCAACCCTTACAGTCCCTACAACGATGCATGGCCGGGGCAGTCCTCATAATGAGGCTCTTTGCGTGAAAGTCATTCGCCGATTTTATCACAACAAATATAATCAGTGTGCATCATCATGAATATATCATATTATTGGTCCAGGGATGAAGTATGTTTGAGAGAATGTCAAAATATCAAACATGTCCCAATCTGAATTCCTGCTATATGTGACAGTTGCTAACAAACATAATATCACAACTGCCATTTTCAGATATTGATGCATACTTATGACCTTTACCCTTAAGGGATATCACCTGTAACTATGTGCTAGTACGTTATCTTATGTTTGCTGAATCATAAAAAAGTAATATAAAAATAATGCTTAGTTACTTCATTGTAGTTCGTCTTGCGTTTGAGAAAATCATAATTAAAAAGGTCAGCATTCCTTCCACCTTTTTATTCAGCAATGTTTTATAAATCACGGTTTCTACTGTTATTTAGTTATATCGCTGAAAATAATGTATTACTTTAATCAATCTTAACATGATCGGAGATAAAGGCGATATATCCTTAAATTAAGCCCCAATTGCAACATTACAGTCACAACACGGCTCGGGGGCTGGTTTTATATCCCCGTCATTGAAAATGGTACAAGACGCATCCTCGATTGGCGCTTAGCCTTTAGAAAACTTATAGGTCTGGCCGATCCGGTGTCAGTATGGTGTGACTAGGTGTGGTATGTGCCCCATGATACTCCAGTTTGGCAGCGCTTAGAATAGTCGAGATATGACTAAAAATATATAGGGACGCGAAATACAACAACAACAACAACACCAGCAGCAACAGCAACAACAACATCATTTCACGTTAACTCAAACAAATTATCAGTAACACTATTATCAAATAAACATATCTAAGGCCAGAAATAATTACCTGTGCCTAAGTTTACCCGACCGACCGTAAAAGGTTTGTCAAGTAACCCTAAACACAGTTTTTTTCTGGCCTGATCAGAAATGATGAACATAATTTTTTTGTAATTGCGGTTTATAATACAAGTACCGTTGTCAAGACAAACGACATGAAAACGAAATATCGATAGAATAAATTATACTATTTTAATGCCCACTTCAATAAAATCACAGTTTGTATAAAATTAACTTATAAAGCAAATGATAACATTTTAGTTAGAAGGCCGTATTATATACATGCTCTAGTACGTCATCGTGTCTCCAAGCGTTTGTCAACACTGACAAAGCAACATGTTTATTTCATCTCGTACTTTAAACCAGTCGTTTGTTGTGTTTTGTCCTGTTGCTGACTACACAGAACGATGTCACGGCATCGCACACTGGGGAACGCAAACCTAATAGCAGCTTCAAAGTTCGCTTTACTAGTAATGTATGATTTAGTTCTCATGGCGCGACATATTATTGCAAGCCGTCTATTCGTATTTTATTTGTAATTTATCTGGTGCAACCCAATCATAATGCAATTTGTGAAATATAGATAAATAAAATACAAATAACGATTATGCCATTAATGATTGGATCGCTTAATTACGACCAGATATCCGCGCCAACATGGTCAATGACTAATAACTTAGACATATGAGCAGCCAGCTATCATACATTGCTTTCGAATGGGGTTTAACAAGACGACAGATTTTTCTATGGCATATCCAGTTTTATTTGTTGGGGGAAGATTTCATCGTCCTTACGTAAGTAACAAGCAAACGCACTGTGTGTGGACAAGATTAAGTTCATACCAAGGACCTCAGCGGTTAGAGGTAAGTGGTATTATTGACAACACCTTAGACCGCTAGAGCAAGGAGGATCAGCAGCTATCATGTAGATGGCGTATAACATATACATTCAAGAATATAATGATACACATAATTGTATGACACTCCATTTTATATGAATGAGAGAGCAGTGCTCAAATACCAAAATTCTACAAATAACACTATGTATATTATTAGTTTCTGTCAGTCATAGTATGACGTAAGGTCTAAAAAAAATGACGTCATTTTACTAATCTCGCAAGCCGCAAAGTAGTTTGGCATTTTATGTACAAGAGCCGATTTATAAAGAAAACAACGAGCCTTGAATCGGCAATATAGTCCATGGGTTTATTATGCTCATGTACCGATAAATGTATGTCGTGTAAGTATATAGCCGGGTAACGAATACAGATTAAACAAATATATTTTGATAAGCTGTATAACCTTGATAAAGGTGTAATTATTACAGCAGTTGTACGTGTATGTATAACCTTGATAAAGGTGTAATTATTACAGCAGTTGTACGTGCATGTATAACAAGGTGTCATTATTACAGCAGTTGTACGTGCATGTATAACCTTGATAAAGGTGTAATAATTACAGCAGTTGTACGTGCATGTTGTATTATTTTAGAAACGCTTCACATATATATTTTGTCAAACCTTTTTTTGCTCAAACATATACCGATAACTTTACTGATATTTAAAAAAAAGTGTGTTTTTTTTCAATTGTAATTTTATAATGGTAAATACGAGTCTCGATGGTGTGGAGAGAAAATTTCAATACATATGTAAATAGTAGCTGTTCCAATAAATACGCCATAGCTGAGATAGATACTGATCATAACGGGAGATTTATACTGCCAGCTCGTGTCTTTTTGCACTTTAAAAGCTTCGTGATAGAAAAATTATTCTAAAAATTATCATCTGTTATACTAACTCCGTCACGTGATGTATTAAATCAATTGTATGTCTACAATGAATTGTCAATACCGTCGCTGGGGGATATAAATATTAGGAACAGAAGATAAACAGTTTTTTTTGGAGGTAATTGGGTCGTGGTAGCGTCTGAATGCGTAGTTCTTAAGAAAACGTGTACTGATATAGCAGCGTCAGCTTTTGACATAAAGCTCAAAATAAGGAAAAATAACAGAATATGGTAATATATTTCAGAAAACCAATGCATATATACAGATGTCATCCATATATTTGAAGGCGCATAATCATATCTATAAACGTATTATTCGAAAAGATTTATGATAGGTAATTACAAATATTTTAGTATCCATATCATTACATGTTTTGTTTTATTTTTTTTCTAGAAGATTGTATAATTTGTGTGATAAAAGATTCAAACTACGAATTCATTACAAAAAAATGAGTATTTCATAAAGTGTGCCTTCTGCACCAGGTAAGCATCCATTAACGTTAAATGCAACGTTTGATATAAATGACACAAAGAAATCATTAATGAGCTCCAAACAGAACTATACACATCTTTGATTGATTGGCCAATGCCATTATTGTGCGTATGTGACAACTCCCTGCATGTTCTCCATTTCGTGTACTGCTTTTACAAAAAGAGAATATGTGATCTATACTTTTTGCACGTTGCATTTTTTTTGTGTTTTTTCCTCTCTAGATTTATCAACATCGTCTCGCGATAAAATTATCTACTGGAATATGGCGAACATGATAATACAGCTATCTGTTTCATTAATCTGCCTACAAAATAAGATAAAATCTTGATTAACAATCTTATGCAAATTATGTTGCGTTGGTTGACTAGTTTTATTATGGATTTATTTTATACTTTTTAATATGTCTTCTTTTTCATATTTGACTTAATTTTTGGATTTATGTTAGATACTTAGATATATTCCTTCTGACAATATGCTTCCGTAATGGATGGCTGATTTGAATGTATATATCTAGGTAATATATCCTTTCAATAAAACTATATGATAGCGTGATCAAGAGGGACAATATGTGCAATATGAGTTCCTATCAATTACGTTAATACATTTTAATTTTTGTTATATATGGCATTTATTATTTGGTGGTGGAAGACACCAGAACATAGATATAACTCTTAGCAGAGCCATCGTCCTTTTCACCAGTAACTGCCAACTTCCTCACATGTTTTGATTGAGCTGGGCTCGAACCTGCAACCTACATCGGTAAGAGTTTATACTTGATTTTGAGATAATGCCTTAGACCACGGTCACGGAGGACCAATTGATTTCTTGAAAATCTAATAGCTTATCATTGATCTACATAAATACATGTTTTCATACAGTTTTCTTTAAACATTTTATATTATTTCATGCTATTTTGATTATATCGACTGTTCGCAAATGTCTTTTAAGTATCTAAGAATTAGATGAAGTAAACGTTTTTGGTACAATAAGTTACATTCAAGACTATGACATAAAGTAATAAACTACAAACAACCGAAACCGGAAAATTAAAACAGGAAAGAAAAAATCTCGAACAACCAAATGAAAGTGAGCAAAAATACATTTTTAGAAAAGGACTTCATGGTTTAATAGTTTAGACCTGATCACAGGCTTGGCATGAAGTCATTAAACATTTAACAACAGTACAAATCTAAAATGTTATCTCGAAACGATATAATAGAAAAATGAAATTATAGGTGAAATTCGTTGACACTTTTCATCGAAAAGAATCATTAAGAGAAGATACGTAATGGGATTAATCGATTTATGTCTAGCAGAATACAAAACTGTATGGATGTCTTGACTATTTACAAATAAAGTACAGGCAAAGCTTGCAAAAAGCTTATCAGCGTATTCAGTATAACTGTTAATTAGTCAGAAACTAATCCTATAGACGAATGAAGCATGATAATCGACTACTTTTTCAAGTAAATAAATAATTTCAGGTTTTACTAAATATATTAGCAGCATCAGCAATACAAACTCTTAGACACATATAAACTATTAAAAACACATTATTGACATAAGTGTGTGCGGTTACTCCGGGGATTCGGTTAAAATAGATAAAAAGAAGCACAAATACTTGCACAATAAGTCGTTTAAGAAATATTAATTATTTTCAATTGGTAGGTATTATTAATTAACTTATGTTTTATTCACGGTAAACGGAAACGTGGTTGAAAGCCGTACGTATTAATATAAAGATATAGGTCACAGATAAATTTGATTGATTGATTGATTGATTGATTGATTGATTGATTGAATATTTAGCGTCATTTTTATGCCATCGAGGGCTAACAGACGATCATTTAACCTAACCACTGTTTCCTTGGATTAACCAGTACTCGAGCACAGCCCATCTCCGCAAGTAACTGATAACTTTCCCACTTGAATCAGCGGTGAGAGACGAATGATAATGATACACAATGCCGTAATTCAATCACACGAAGACTGTTGCCGAGCGAGGATTCGAACTCACGACCCCTGGACTGATAGTCAGACGCGTAACCGACTGAGCTAATCGGGCCCGGCGTCAATGATACGAAGGGATGTGTAAAGGCAGAACAATGAGTATAAATAACAACGGTAAATTAAATAAATGACATAATGTGTAAGTCCGAACCTCGTGTATTAATTAATTAATTAATTAATCAATCAGCAGTTACTTGATGCTGGTAACTTGCTTGGTACAATTTTAACTATAACTTAACGAATACATCTACATTTGTATTCCCATCCCACAGTACAATTATTGATCAAACGTTTTAAACTAGTGCGAGTACCACTGTCTCGTCAATTACATTTTCTAATTAAAAAACTGTGAAGAAAACGCCTGTTCTACAAGAGCACCAATAAAGGTACAGTGTTGTTCAATTTGTCAGAACTTCTTAAATCGATTTCGGAGAATGACTAGTATAATTTCATGCCAAATTCGCTTCCCGTTGTTTCTAAAGTAAGAAAATATATGCACAACAACTTCAATCTTTTGAATACCGAAACCACCCATCTTAAAATAAAGGTATATTAAATACATATTAAATGCCGACCTGACAAGCTGTATATTTACGTGTCCTTTTGCTGCTAGGATTGACTGACCAACTACAGAGTGCATGAAATTTGTTATTCCAATCGTCCAGCTCTCATTATTGAGTAACAGAAAATGTTAACATAAAAGTATAAAAATTAAAGGAAACCATTAAGAGAAACGTGTGATCAGGTTTCATTGAAGTGTCAATAAATAAATTGCAGTTGAATGACGGTGACAATGACGACGACCGGAGACAGACGACTAGTTTAGCTGCAAGTAAATAAAAGAAACAGTTTGTTTATAGATTCACCTTTACTTGCATCTTTTATGATTCAGTGGTCTACGTAAGTAATATATAGACTTCAAAATTAGATATGTTGTTGATTACCTTCTGAATGAGCTGCTGATGCCGACGCTGATGCCCAGTACTGCTGAAACTCTGGCATCAAATGCTTTAGCGAGTCAGGCACGTGTCCAGGGTTGGCTAAATAGCCCGCCATCATTGCATAATTGGCACCTGAAGATAGAAAATAGAATTCCATGAAGACCATGTTGAAATGCGTAGCAAAATTGTTGATATGTGTTCCGAATTTTATTTTTACATTCAGGTATCAGAAGCCAATAATCAGCTATCAATAAAAAGTGTTAGGGGAAGAACGAGGTTTGACGTACAAATAAATTAGGTTAATGGTCCCCGGTAGGGTTTACTTCTGCCTATTACAAGGCGGTGATCCCTGTCACTTCTTATGCATGTATTGTACTTACTACATATTATATTTGCTTATACTGTTGTGATGGCTGTGGTGTTTAATGGCACGTCTCCTTTTGCACATACATTTT
Organism: Panopea generosa; assembly: GCA_029582155.1. Taxonomy (NCBI): domain Eukaryota; kingdom Metazoa; phylum Mollusca; class Bivalvia; order Adapedonta; family Hiatellidae; genus Panopea; species Panopea generosa. The sequence goes on along the minus strand of CM055895.1, from coordinate 41,156,754 downwards.
CATATGTATGACAAATACTATATGGTTATTTTACAGTGTTTTGTACAGTATGGGAATATATTGTACGAGTATTAATTGTGGTGAAAATCATATTATCTAAAATCTTTTTATTCTATGCCTCAATCTAAAATAATTTATCAACATAGTGAAGAATTTAAATAGATTAAAACCGTGAGTTCAGAGCCATGAGAGCGGCAGACAAAGGAAATTGCAGTGATTCGAATTTTCTCAACGTCTCGAACGTCATGCGGAACATTTTGCCCGTTGTTTGTATTTCAACTTAATTGATTGCCTCTTATTTAATCGCTATCTTGAATTTTGAACTGTACAATATAAGAATTATTGGATCCAATAAACTTCTACATATTGTACGGCCACGTGGTAACAACTTGGGTAGGTGATTTGTTATACGCTTACAGGTATAGAATAATACAATTTATACGCAGATGAAACGCCAATATAAACTGTCAAATGTAGTTCTTCAGTGAGAAATGCACCAACATTGCTAAACAACTATTTATTTCTCGAGGCGCAATATATACATACAAATGAAATGACAGTAGGATGTCAGCTCTTTGAAACGGTCAGTAGCGAAAATCAATGATTATGCACCAACATTCAACTTCTTTAAAGTCGGTTATGATGACCGACATAACGCAAGAAGGTATTATAAAATACAATAAGTATACATTATCATATTAGAAATGAATGAAAAAACTATACACAATAAATGAAATATATTTGTTCTTAAAAATGCGTATTTGAATTTTTTTATACATGAATATATATAAATTTATAGATAATTCAATATAACTATATTAGAGGGTGGGGGATTTATTATATTCTGTGTTCTTTTTCTCTATTTAAATATAATTCAAATTTATAAAGCTTATTTTATTTTTACCTCGATTGAGAAAATTAAAATCGAAACGTTGGTATATGTTTCATCCTGGCTGTCAAGTTACATATGGGCGGAAGTGACGAAATCATCAACGATTGATTGGCGAACAGAAAGTTTTTTATCAAAGCTAGCGTTTAGTGCATAGATGTGAAATATGGACACCGATCGTGAACACACGTCATGGGTGAATGAATGACAAACAGAAGCATGTATCTGATTAAAAAAGACGGATACCAGCAAGATAAATAGATTAAACCGCGTAGATAAATATCGAGTTTTGTATGAAAATGCATGTAAGTCAAAATTGATGTTCTGTGGACAAGTTTGTGCTATGGACGATTGGCTATTATATGATGTTTTGCCATAATAAGCATGCAATAATTTGCATTTTTATGCATGTTGCAAAGTATGATAAATCTGTGTATTTTTTTTTCATCTCAGAAAACAGTTCAAATATTAATACAGACTTACGACGAGTTATAGCAACATTAAATCGAAATTAAGCTTTTTTTTTTTTTTTAATATAATTCGTCCATACATCCAATAAATTGCTAAAAATAGCAATGTAACACAAATTGCTAAAAAGAGCAATGTGTCATCAATTGCAAAAATAAGCAATGTATCACAAATTGCTAAAAAGAGCAATGTAACACAAATTGCTAAAAAGAGCAATGTATTACAAAAAAAACAATGTATAACAAATTGCTAAAAAGACCAATGTATCACAAATTGCTAAAAAGAGCAATGTATTACAAATTGCTAAAAAGAGCAATGTTACACAACTTGTTAAAAAGAGCAATATATTACAAATTGCTAAAAAGAGCAATGTATTACAAATTGCTAAAAAGAGCAATGTATCACAAATCACAATTTGACAAGATATCATGTCGTCATACACACAGACCCATACATTCTATATTTCTATACGAAATACACTGTACGGCATGAAATATGATACAAACTTAATTATTATCCAAATATATGCAAATTGCATAGTAGATTACTTTTGTTTTAGATTCAGTGTATTTCGGATAGGATTAGTTTTTTCAAATATATTTTCAATAATTGTTTTTTAATACAAATGAGTTCCTTACATATTCATTTTCGTTAATTAATGCCAGTTAATCATTAACTGTTTGAATGTTTTTGCTTGGCAAGTAATTAATTTAGACTTTATCTTTTAATCATCATTAACGCATTTTACAGCAAAACTATATATTATATTATTATATGTCGTATATGATTATTTGACGTTTATAAAAATATGACGTATATGAGTGATGTCATCTATTTTTGAAAGAAAAAAACGCCAGTGCTTAGCTTTAAATTAACTATTTTATTTCAATTTTGTATTTAATATTCAATAAAATGTATTGTTTGACTGTATATTATGACGTGATGTGGTAATGTGTATACGCACAATGAGAGTTGTGGTATATTTTATATTTATCACATGTTTTGTAATTTTAATACATGTACATGCAAACTGCTTATTTCAACAGTATTGATTGTGTTGCCCGGCAACATACCATACACCATAAAAGCATATAAACAACAATCTTTGACATTATGCTATTACAGTTATAAGAGTTTTTGTGAGAAATTTACGATAGAGTTTCAGCCATTTGTAAAATCAAACGATATTGAATTTTTAATGTTTAAATGATCTTCAGATACGATGATATGCAAGTATCGTCATATCTTCTGGTAATTTAAATATGCTGTCAGCAACATTTGACAAAAAAAATCACTTAAAGAAACTTCGATTTCAGTTGACGTTCTATATTGGTGGACGCACACTAGGTAAAAATTATTCAATAATTTACAGTTCCAAGAATTGAAACACAAATTTTGTACACGGTAATTCAAGACAGTTTTGGTGATAATTTATCGAACGATTAAAGTTTATTTATCTGAATAATATATGTTTTTCTATTTTAAATGGCTACATTTACATTTTTAGAATATCGTGTTGGGCGTGTACAGTTTATTTTTCATGTATTTATTATGTTTTGACGTGTTCACGAGAAAATTGATATGAATGACAGTATATGTTAAATAACACGTGTAAATGTGTGAAATCGACGCTGGCAATGCTAAATATAAAATAACATGATGTAAATTATATGTTTTTCTAAACATAATTTGAATACGAATCAATAAAAAATCTAAATGTAAAATAAGTGAAGAAAAACACTTAAAAATACATAATATTTATTTGAATACAACAATAACAACAGCAACAAAAAACAAACAGCAAAAGCAGCAGAAGAATATGAAGCAGAGTAGCAACAACAACAGCAGCAACTGTAATGAACAAACACTTACAACAAAACAGGAACAGCATTAACAAAATGCCATCAACGTGATCGTTATTACATAGTTTGAAGATATTACACTCCATAATTTATAATATTATACACTAAGTACCTTATTGCTCTATTGGGACGAATTTATTAAATAAAACTGAATTAAAATCGCCATATAATACCGTAACGAAACACGTCCTTTTGGAATTCATTATGCAATACTATACACGAGTTACTTAACAGTATCATTAGAATTAACTCTTTTAACTAAAATATATTACTGTAATAATTTTACAATAAACACTGATAATAACATGTCACGTGCAGTCAGTAACACTGTGATAAGACATCGATCTTCGCTAAATGGCTGGTGGCAGTCATTGTTCGCTCCTCGAAATTATTCAATGTTTTCATTCTTTTCCATCTCTAATCAATTTGAATAAGAGAGATGATTTCATTATTGGTGTACGAAGATAATGCGATGACGTGTTTTACTGATGCGCTACTCTCAGTTTCTAAGGGTAATTATTTTCAGTTGTTGATATAGGTAAAATGTACAATCGATAATCTTTGCATAAATAAACTAAACGCCTTTACATACTATCTTATTATCCTTCATTCAAGATATTGATTCATAATACTACCAATAATGAAAAAATTACATGCAAATCATACAATGACAATAAAAGAAGTCCTTAATGTTAAACTAGTATAATTTTATTATATTAAAATCACATTCAAATAGGAAATAATTTAAATAAAGCGTTACAACTTTATTCGTACACTTCAGATTTGGCAAAAATTGTAGAATAAATAAGTATGTAGTTGAAAAAATAAGAAGTGACAAAATGGGCACCGTCTCAAAACGGCAAATAACAAAATTATGAGGAACTTTTCCTGAACCTAGTTTATTATTTGAACTATTGAAGTGGTTAAAAAAGTTTAACTAAATCTATTAACAGTCCATATGTCACACCAATCACTTTAATGTATATAGAAATATTTTCTTTAAGTCGGATTATTTTTGGCAAAATATAATATTATATTAATGGTTTTAAGGAAAGGTATGCGCATTTTAATTACAATTAAAATAACAGTTCTTAAATTTTGACAGTATCTTTCTTGACACGCATGTGTTTGTGGTACAAAGCGCCGTTATTATTATTCCCTACAAAACTCCATAATGAAACTATGTTAATATCAAAGGGAGAACAGACACGCGCAGTTAATTAAAGTTAATATCAACTAGCATTGGCACCAACCGTCTGACAGGTACACTGCTTTACTAGTCTTTTCTAACACTCACATGTATTTTATACAGATAAATTTCATATTTATGTACAAAGTATCACAGGCAGGAGAGCACTTACTACATATATATTAACAGTTACGAGACAGAAAACACATTTTTAAAACTCTTAAATTGATAGCATTAATATATATTTTTCTGTGTTATCCGAGTTTGTTTCTGAACTAACTTGTATAAGTATGACTTTTAATAAATCTGCATGCCGGTTTATCTATATGGCACGCGTTACCTTGTTATATGTTGAATGCAACGAGAAATATATATGATTGCGTTACAATAATAATTATATAAAACAATATTGAACCTTAAATATATTCCTGGTTATCAAAAGCATACACACTATCACAGTCGTTATAACACTGCAGTAAGTGAATGTGTTTAGCGTAGTATAACACGGTACCAACAGTTTGCATTATAAAACATTATTTTATATCAAGAAGTCTATCTTGTATTATATGCATGGCATATATATTAAATGTAATAAATACATATACATTAATAATTACAAAAACAATTCGTATAATAAAATAATAGAATAGATCTGCATACACGTATAGCAATGATAATAATGCATTATAACTTACTTAGCGATATTAATGAAGCACTGTCATTTTAAGTTGGTAAACTTAAAGTTTATAAAGATATAAATTGAAAATATATATATATATATATATATATATATTTAAAGATATAATTGCGTAGAATCCATTGATATATAAATTTATTAAATTCATGCATTTTAAATATATATAAGTAAGAAAAGATTAAAACATTATAACGGGGTATATTCGCGTTTGAATAGAATCATAGTATTTGCTTTAAAACTATTACATGCGTGAAAACAACACAAAAGTAATTTTAGATTATAACAAAAGCTTTATTCTTTGTTCTATTTATTTATATGGTAATAATCAAATATTTTATAACAAAAACTTTTAATTTCAAACTCATTTTAATACAAGATTATTTAATGCCAATAATAACTAAATCTAATTCGGTAAGTTCAATTTTTTTCCGTTTATAAGTTATTTAACTAATACTAATTATGTGTACTAATTGAAATACTGCTGTATAACTAAATGATGGATAATAGGTGTGTTTTTAATTATCGTTTCATGTTGCATTTGCTAATAGAATAACGCATTATATTTATACTCCGGTTGCACGTAAATACATTAATAAAGGACTGTCTGTTGTAATCATTGGAATCACACGTAGCTGCTATTGTGATTGAAACAATACAATCAGTTTTAATTAAGAATCAGATATATCAGGACGGTAGATCCTCTCTAATATTGACAGCCTAATGCCGAGTTTGCGTTTCATGCCAGAATTTCCGCCAGTATCAATTGATTAAAGGCAAATAAGATTTGTTACTCCCATTTTTGTTGTTTTCGGTATGCCTTTAAGTGTCCAGTTTTCCTAAATGTCCGATAATATGTAAGCATAGACAATCTTAAAGGTTGCATAAATATAAAACATTTAAACAATAAACATACCAGTGCACATATTTTATTTCACAAAATCTAGTTTTTGGCATTATATATTCATATTTTCAGAATATTTGCTCATAAACTTGCTGCTATAGTAGAACGTAAGCCATACTCATGACAGTATCAATAATCATAAGAATATCAGTTGCATATACCTGCTATATATAAGTAATTTTATATTAATAATTTCCTGGCACGGCTCCACCATATTGTGAGAAACAAACATTTTATACATCAACAGGCAACATGAATCATAATAAAAATAACATCAGCATTCTATAACAAATGAATCGTTATATATTTGCTTCGCTTAGCTCTAATAACATTGAGACGGTCCCTTGTGAAACATCCGCTGAACGAGATCGCTGACGTAGTTTATAAATAGATTATAGTACATGTACATTGACCTCGTATATGTAAAGGATTACACACTGTGTGTACAATGGAGTTTTATTGCTTTACCAGCCGCAGTGTGCTGTTCAGATTTTTTTACACAATTATTGAACGCTTTTTAACACAATTTGTTTGTGAGGAGATATTCTGAAGGATTCATACTGAAATTATGGATTTGTTAAACAAAGCGAAACAGGTCGGAGCAGTTCATTCGGATTTCAAAATGGCCGACGCTGATATTGTATTATTTAGTCGTATTTTGACCAGGGGTCACGCTGTGAATTTCTTTGTGATTTTCTCTTTTGCTTTGTATGGCCGAAGTTAATTACGAAAGTTGGAGATTTGTGTATAACAAATATCCACAATATACGATGTTAATAGAATAAAAGAGTGTTTATATCGGTTAGTTATGAAATCGATTTTAGATTTTCTACGCTATTGTTGTTAAGCTTAAATATTGACGGCGCATAACATAATTCATCATAAATATATCATAATGAAAATATAGCCTATTTCAGTAATAAATTACATATTTGTACAATCAACTTGTGTCCGTTTGTTTCAATCAGCTTCAATACACACATTTTTGATTAGCGAATGTAATTATTATATATTAATTTGAAGTAGTTCTTAATTAAACAATATAGTGCTATCTGAACGGTGTTCAATAAACAAAAATGAAACAAAGATGTTAAATATCAAAGATCACATAGCATGGCATAGATATTGTGTTGCTGTTTCTTGAAACGTGTTGTTTTTTATGACGTCATCAGGTCATTCAATAGTCTTTACAACATAGGTGCCAATTCTGATTGTTTATACAACGGCATTTTTTACTGACCTGTCTCATATTCTTATTCAAAACTTATATCATTTTTATATATAATTTTCTTATTCATTTATTTGTCTCCTAGATAAACAACAATTCATTTAAATTCTAAAGATAATGTTAATACTGATTGAAATGAAGTTTCGTAATGAAGATTTTTTTTGTTATGGATTATTAGTTAAAAGTTGACAACTGTAAATTATTATGTGGATTAGAAACTCGTGTTAGTTTTAAATATAAAAGGTGAGTAGTTCTTTAATAATTGTTCTACTATTGTTTTACATTACTTTTCAAATGTATGTCTCACAACATAATTTAACCATCATTTAACCACGTTAAGTTCGGGTGTCACATTAGTAAATGTTCATTTTGTCACTCTTTACAAAATCAACAATTATGATATTCTATTCTCACTGTATCTTTAATTATTAACATAATTATTTTTTTCAATTTAATTGTTGTTTATTACTTATTTTATTGAATGAATAGGACATAGCCGGATACCACTTTCTAAGACATAATTGAAATATACCATGTTAATGAAGAAATAAAAAATGTGAATAGTTTATTAAACGCTTATAATATTGACATAATTAAAAGGACTTGATAAATTAATATCTAAATAAATACCAGCAATCTGTTTTCAATAAACTACTTTAAACAAATAACTGACCGAAACAATTGCTGAAATAAATTACTTACAGAAAGAAATATTTATTATATATGTTTTTAATATAATATAAATAAACCCAATTAGCGACGTTTAATTTCGGGAACCTATATTACATGGAACATGCATATTACTAAAATATAAATGACATCAATAATATAAAATAATAATATTATATTAATTACAATAAAAATAACACACCACAAAATGAATTCAGGAATAATATAATAATGATAAATCTTTAATTATATCCATTTTCATTTGAACAGTTGTAAAACAAATATGCAAATGGCATCACTTAACATGTAATATAAGATTTCAAAAGGTTTATACAAACATATAATAAAAAAGCAAATAATAAATAATCTCTGCCAAGTTATTCTTTCTGAATGTTATATATTTAAAGTAAATTACAAATAATTATATCTAAACAGTTCTACAATAAAGAAAATTCGTAAATTTTACGCACAATCTATATTTACAATTGTTTATGTAAGGTAAGACGTAAAAGCTATTTAACCAAATTACTAGAAGTTATACGCTTTACATGAAAATGTTTGCAAAATGTGTCATAGCTAACACAGTTATATAAGATATTGCTATTATAGAACAGAACATAAATGTTATGTTCTTATATTATATTTAGTGTGATATTCTACCAATGCAAACACTTTACGTGTGTAAATTGATCTTAATTGACAATAAGTACCTTTGCATCAACCTTCCTCTTTTTTTATTAATGAAAATAAGAACAATTTTTTTTTAAAACTTTCTCTTCTAATGTTGACCTTTAAAGTTAAGCCATGTTTTTATAAGAGCAATAAATTTATTTATTTTGTTGCTCCAAATATCGCCATTCACGCCTGCAAATATCCAATAATTATATAAATACAACGAAATATGGCAGGATAATAAATCAAGTGTTCACGCTCTGTAAACTGAAACAAAAGTATTTAAATAAAATATAATGTATATTTGCCGTAACATATACCATAGTCTGGATGGTAATTTGCGGATATTTTTTCCATATATTACTACAAACACATTTAATCTGCTTCATTTAGTAATTCATCTATTGTCATTAAATAACGTAATTGGCATAATATTAACGTATTGCATATAAATAAAAAAATAATTTGACTTTTTAAAATTCATGAGTGACATTAAAGATTCAGCCATCATAGTTTAGTAGTGTAGACGTTGTCAACACACCTGCGTTGGTGACATTATCTGGTGTTATATGCATTGTGCATTTTAGGATTGTTCCATATATATTATTGAAGATTTTGCTATTAATGTGTCTATTTCATTTGACTGCATGCTACATCGACTGTTGGATATATATTTTCTGAAGTTTTATTATTTTTTATAGTATTACCCTATCATTTCTTATAAACTTCTACTTAATGGTCGTTGTTGCAGGTTCAACAGGGCGGAAATAGATAAAATCATTTAATGAATGTTTGTACTTACATGTAGAGGTTTAAATAAAATAAAACTACAAAAATAAATAGAAAATAGGCATACGGGAAAGAGTTGTTGAGATAGGTAGTTATTACACAGTATGGTATCTACATGCCCGTGTAGGGCATTGCAATACGGTATATGCTCTAGCTGAGTCACATTTTGTTTATTACATTATTACCACAAGGTCTCTACATTTGATATATGTGTCTTTGACAGTTTCACTGAAGTGTTTATAGTATTTCATATTTTCCTTAGAAACTATACAGTATTAAATCTATATACTTCAATCTACCCCAAAGGTGGTGCTCATGGCATGTTTTGATATAAAACTCCCAAAAGCACACGAAAACACATGCTGTATCTTTAAATTTAGTAAAAGACACACTGTTTTAGATAAAACAAACTGGAGCATATTACAAACATTTTATTCACTTCTGTACATGTGATTAATATAATGAAAACACCAAATATAAAGCGGTTCAATCTTAAAGAACGCTATATTTTTTCTTTTTCCTATTATATAGTACTCTTATAATGTGTGTTTTGAATAAACGGAAAAAATACTTATTTTGAATACATCTATATAATGCTTAGTTAACACATTGAATAATTCTATTAAAATTCATTACGAATGTCAGGATTACTAGTGTTGCCAAAAAACTTCTTTAAAAAATAGACTATAAATACCAATAATAACCTAAACCATAATTCCAGATTATAATACTGTTATGGAACAGTAAGCGTATGTATACTATATATATCATATTAGTTAAGAAACGCAACAAAATAAAGTTATAAACATTATAACAAAATATTAACTCATGCATTTTCTTGTAATTCTGAAAATATTTATATATTTTAAAGATTTTTTTTTGATTTTTTTTATTCTGAAAGATTTTTTTGATTCTCTGAAAGAAATGTTTTTAAAATTTAAACCAAAGACAAACTATAATTGATATTCGTTATTGTCTTTGATTAGTTAAAATGAGAGACGTACAGTTTAATGTAGATTTAATTAAAATATGGAAATATATAGCCAACAAAGACGTAGTATTAATCTGTGATTTATTAATAGTTATATTATAAAACACTTATATCATAAAACACCTTACTGAGTCTTTTGAGCAATCAGATAGATAAACCATTAAATGGACATTTTCAAAATCAAAACTCCGAGAGAATTATGATACAAGATTAATAGGGCCATCCTTAAAAAATAAATTGTTTGCCTTGCTCCTACCTACTCACTTAAAACTGCAGCTACCCAAACTTTTTATTGACTTTCCAAGCATTTAAATTTGTTTCCTGATTTCCGTCCATATATCTTTATAACGACTATGCAAAATGAAAATTTGGCAAAAAAAATCAACATAACTAGCTACCTACCCACATGAAAATACTGGATCGGAGCACAGCAAACATATATTTTTAAGTATGACCTAAGGGGTGAGGGGTTTATACATTGTGAATTGAAGACATTTGGATCAACAAATTGGTACTGCATTACCAAATAAGTATAAAATTAAGTTTGTTTTCAGTATCTCAATAACGGCGGTGGTTATACATTTTCGTATTTTTTACGGAAATTACCGTCATGAAATGATGTCATAACATCGTCTTGTTGGTATATTCATTTTTAACACTTACATGGATATATTATATATGAAATGTTCAAAATAATTTGAGAGTAACCTATGCCACAGCGACGAACCCGAACAATTGGTATTTCTCTCAATTTGTACTATCGTGACTTCTCTTTGGAATATATTATTGAGACATTCGAATTTTTTCTTGGATAAGTCGTATGAGATATGTAACCAGTCTTCATTGTAGTAGTTGTTTTTGGTTCTACTACCGACGTAAGTTGTTTGTCAGGTATATGCTTTAATTTGAAATATATTCACAGACACATATCTCTTCCTAACACAAAACCTATTATATTATTTTCTTTTCAATTTAAATTTAAATGTACGTTTAACTACTCTTTATCGATAGCTGATGAAATCTAAATAATTTAATTTATGATTTTTGTCAAAACTATAAGATTTTTTTTTCGATTCCATAAAGTGTTTAAAATATTTGTTATTGTGTTTTTTGTATACTTGTCAAATGAAATATATTTTGCAATACTATCTTTTGAAAGGCTCCTTTGAAAGTACCAAACCCACCAGGAAAGAAAATATCATAATACAGAAAGCCCATAAGGTGTGGTATGTTGGCAAATACATAAACGATATAGCCAAAATTCTAACTTTTATCACAAGAGATGATTTCAAGTTCAGGCCCCTCAAGTGGCGACCTGTTGGATATTTGCAGGCGTGTATTTTATTTCCTTAGTTTTTTTAAGAAGTATTTAAATTAGATTTTTTTTATACACGTGTCATCTACACTAGATAAAAATAACAAACTGGTTACATTTGGCCTAACGGTAAAAAACGTGATTTTGATTATATTTCGAACCGTGACGTCATTTAAAAACAAATAGGTAACATCAACGTCAATAAAATAGCTACTATCATAACTCATATTAACAATTAACAAATCTATTAATTATTTTCGAAACTCAGCATAATTAAAATTACTGAACTAAATTTAAATGGCGTTATTTGTATCATGATTTAAATATTTTTTTAATAGGGTTTAGTGCTATTTTCAACACATTTCTGGTTATATATAGCATATCCAGTTTTACTGGTGGAGGAAGACTTTAGACTGAGTCAGACTGAGTAGAACCGCTGTCCTTCCGCAAGTAACTGAAAACTTTCTCACATAAAGTTTTTGGAGCGAGCGAGACTCGAACCTTAGCGGTGAGATATAAGTGATCTTGAGACGGCGCCTTAGACTACTAGGCCACAGAGATCCCTGATCTAAATAAAGCAAGAAGTTCGTATATTAGGTTTCGGCACGGTTTGATGACGGGTGAAAGAGTAAGTTAACAAGATCTAACTCCTCAAACGATTGCAACATGCCACAAACTGTTTCATTTGAAGGATTTTAAATAATGTGGTCATTTCTTCTTTACGTTTGTTTTTGCCTTATTATATATAATTATTAATTATTTTATTGACTGCGTATATATATGTGCGTTATTATGTAGGGTTTGTCCTCTGACTGCTATGTGTTTCATTGGCCGTTATATGCTATATGCATCTGTGTGGTAATACTACTACTACTAATAATAATAATTATTATGATAATAATAAAAATTATAATAATAGGCAAAATAATGTTGCTATTAGTATCATTATAAGTACGTTTTTTTCAAAGGTTCAATACAAATAACTATTTTTATACTGTTCATTTTATGTTTAGCGATAATTGTATTTCATTCAGATTTACATTAGTGCAATGGAATACCACAACTATGCAGGAATGAAATATAACAAGATCAACTAATCTAATACACCACGGTGGAACTACGTGAACCATCAACGATCTCAGAATTCATTTTATGGATGCAGCGATAATTATTAATTAAAACTAATTAACAAGCAATTAAAGTTGTTCTGTGTGCTAAACCGAAATATTTCATATCTACCGTCGGTATGCAGTTAAATCTTTCTACACAATAATTGGAGACATTTTGTGTTACCAAACATATCAGTAACTACAATATAATTTTTATAGAGATTGATAAATATAAAATTTATTTTCAGGTTAAAATAAATTCCATTGTATATGAAGTGACTTTAAGTCCAAAACTGAAGCGTTCAACCTGACTCAATGGCAATTACATTGATGTTGGTATTAAACATATTCAAAATTTAAATGATTTTAATCTCCCATGAATTTTAATATTTATATCATGGTAAATATATTTCTAATGAAAAAAACTCAAGCAACGTGTACTTTAAAAATTATATTGCACTTTCTTTATTTCACGACAATACATTTAACGTATTGTTTTTATTTATTACTGTCATAAACACAATCTACGTACATAATCGTTTAATTGTGTGTGTATATATAGTAAACTGTGTTAAACTAGTCTAAAAGAAATGTAGTTGAAGTAGTTACTGAATAAAAAAATTGAAGGAAGAACATAAGAAGTTCGCCAATGGTCACTTGGAAAATATTATATCAACACCATACGGTGTTAGTCTGGATATGCATAGGAACTGCCGTAAAACTTATCAATATGTGTACATATGCCAGCCTTGTGTAGTAATATGTAATGGGATTAGGGATTAACATGTATGCAGATAGCTAATTGATCATATGATCCTTTTCTTAGAGCATATTATATTTGACCAGGCCGTCCTTAAATCGTGTTTGTTTGCTGTGCTATTGTTGTTTTTGCCAGATTTAAATTTTCATAGAAATTATGAAAAAAAAAACAAACGCTTTGTGAAAGGCAATAAAAAGGTTTTGAGTGAGTAGGTAGAATGACGGCAAACAAGTTTTTTTAAGACGGCCTCAAGTACAAAAGGAAGAAATGAAGACACGTGGATATGTATGCCTATAATGCAAAGGATATATGCTTTTATGTCATATTACGTGTGTAACTAACACTAAAAAATACTTTTATTCATTGATTTGAACACTTGCTTTGTGTTTGTAACAATATATATTTTTTTTTATCAACGATATAAATCATGCTCTATAATAAAAATGATTTACATGTTCGAAAGGACTAAACAATTTGTTCCCAGTGTATTTTTCATGTTTAAATTCATCGACGATCTGAAGAGCAAAAGTATGTAAAAAGTACATAAATCCGAATTACAAATTAAAATTCGTATTGGCTGCCTCTCTATATTCACGTCAGTTTTTGTATGGCTGACACTATCTAATTTAGAGTCAGTACACGGAAACATTGCGTGCCGCTATCCATCTTTTAAATGCATGAATTATGAATTAATTTCAGATTGTACTTTTCCAAATTTAAAACCATCATCTGGGTTGTATTGTATTAAAGCAGTGCCGCTAGCTCTGACTGTTACAGTATTTATTTCATCTGTATTTATTTCATATAATACGATTGAAACGTAAATGCATCATATTGGCGAATGGTATCTATCTAAATTTTAATTGCCAGTAGAACCTCACGAATCCTTAATATACGGATATTCATCTTAAACTTGACTCTCGCGGAAACACACACACACACGCGCACGCACGCACGCACGCACGCACGCACATCTAATTCAACTGAACGCACTTGTACATCTCCTGAACAATCTTTTGTCAATATAGAATTTATGACAGTATCTGCTATTGTTTAGATAGACAAATAACCGCCGTGTTTGTCTTTCTTATATACATGAACTGAATGTTTATCGAAATTGGACGTCGGGTCATTATTGCCGCTGGTCAAGGCAGAATGAATTTTATGGGAGATTTTAAGGTCGAAATACCAGGTTAATGATCAAGTAAATTTGTTTATCTATAGACATTTCTTGTGTGGGCATACTTGCTTGTAGTTTGTATTGGATGGTATAGACTCTGCTGTTATCTTGAATGAGCATACTTGCTTTTGGTTTGTATTGGATGATATAGACTGCTGTTTTCTTGTATGAGCATACTTGCTTGTGGGTTGTGTTGAATGGTATATACTCTGCTGTTATCTTGTATAAGCATACTTGCTTGTGGGTTGTGTTGAATGGTATAGACTCTGCTCTTATCATGAATGAGCATACTTGCTTGTGGGTTGTGTTGAATGGTATAGACTCTGCTCTTATCATGAATGAGCATACTTGCTTGTGGTTTGTATTGGATTGTATAGACTCTGCTGTTTTCTTGTATGAGCAAACTTGCTTGTGGGTTGTGTTGGATGGTATAGACTCTGCTGTTATCTCGAATGAGCATACTTGCTTATGGTTTGTATTAGATGATATAGACTCTGCTGTTATCTTGAATGAGCATACCTGCTTGTGGGTTGTATTGGATTGTATATACTCTGCTGTTTTCTTGTATGAGCATACTTGCTTGTTGGTTGTGTTGAATGGTATAGACTCTGCTGTTATCTTGAATGAGCATACTTGCTTGTGGGTTGTGTTGAATTGTATAGACTCTGCTGTTTTCTTGTATGAGCATACTTGCTTGTGGGTTGTGTTGAATTGTATAGACTCTGCTGTTATCTTGAATGAGATACTTGCTTGTGGGTTGTATTGGATTGTATAGACTCTGCTGTTTTCTCGTATGAGCATACTTGCTTGTTGGTTGTATTGGCTTGTATAGACTCTGTTGTTTTCTTGTATGAGCATACTTGCTTGTGGGTTGTGTTGGCTGGTATAGACTCTGTTGTTTTCTTGTATGAGCAAACTTGCTTGTGGGTAAAATGGATATTATAGACTCTGCTGTTTTCTTGTGTGGGCATATTTGCTTGTGTGTTGATTTGAAAGGGGTATCATATAGTTATTTAGTTTACGTGCTAGATAGTTTAGTACTTTACATCGTGTATATAATAAAGGTGTATATTACAACCTTTGGTTTTCTAGTTGTATATTCTCGACATATATCTACATACTCACATGTTACGTTTTATATGTCATTTGCATATTTTATATGTAATTTATGATATATGTTATCATCAACTATTGTGTTTAAGATTAAACCTAATAATTTGCTTTTGCATTTATCAATATGTTGCTTTCATCTAAAAATGAAAGGTTGAATGTAATATAAGGTTTGGCATTGACATAACCATTTAATCTATAGAACAGATTATATAAAGGAACGACGGGCAGAATTATATACGGTGCGTTGCAAAAAAAAAAGAAACATATAACATAACTGACAATAAAATGCTGTTATTGGTAAAACACAATAATATAGAACAGAGCATTTTTATACAGAACATATTATTTTTTTCGTATACATACAGTATCTCGTCATAATACATATATATATATATATATATATATATATATATATATATATATATATATATATATATATATATATATATATATATATATATATATATATATATACAAATTCATTATAACACGTGAAAGGTTCACATTCACAAACACGCACATAGACACACACGCGCACGCACGAAAGCACATACACACAAATATAGTAGTGAACACAAGATATTACTATGTGACAGAAGATAGCTGAACACCTTTTAATTTACCAATATATCTTGTATAAATTCATTGAACGGATTTCATATCAAGAAAAATGTTGACCTGAATAATTTATGTATTAAATACATAACATATAAAACACCTTATCACGTTACCCGATAAAACAGTATTTGTATGCCGAAATTTAACAGGCAACATTTTCAGCACGCCTTATATGGGATAGAATTTGTAATTTGCATTGATAATCAGTTAATTGCATTACGTACGTCTACAAGTTCACTTTTCCATAACATTTAGTTAACAGCCATTTTATAGTGCATATTGACTAACTGCCGTTTCTACATTGCTTATTGACTAACTGTTATTTCTATATTGCATGTTGTCTATCTGTTGTTTCTATATTGCACACTGACTAACTGTTATATCTATATTGCAAATTGACTATCTGTTTTTTCTATATTGCACACTGACAAACTGTTATTTCTATATTGCACATTGACTTACTGTTATATCTATATTGCTTACTGACTATCTGTTTTTTCTATATTGCATATTGACAAACTGTTATTTCTATATTGCACATTGACTAACTGTTATATCTATATTGCATATTGACTTTCTGTTTTTTCTATATTGCACACTAACAAACTGTTATTTCTATATTGCACATTGACTAACTTTTTTTCTATATTGCATATTATCTAACTGTTATTTCTATATTGCATATTGACTAACTGTTATTTGTTTATTCCATATTGACTTACTGTTATTTCTATATTGCATATTGACTAACTGTTTTTTCTATATTTCACACTGACAAACTGTTATTTCTAAGTACATACATCGACAATGACTACTACAAATTAATTGTTTTCATAATATATAGAGAAATTTATTCAAGTTATTTCTATAACGAAATGAAAGAAACAGGAGATGGTGCACTTAAATTCTACATCTACCACAACAGGAGATGGTGCACCCAAATACTACATTTACCACAACAGGAGATGTTGCACCCAAATACAACATCTACCACAACAGGAATTGGTGCACCCAAATACTACATCAACCACAACAGGAGATGGTACACCCAATTACAACATCTACCACAACAAGAGATGGTGCACCCAAATGCTACATCTACAACAACAGGAGATGGTGCACCAAAATACTACATCTACCACAACAGGAGATGGTGCACTCAAACACTACATCTACCTCAACAGGAGATGGTGCACAAAAAAAACAATCTCTACCACAACAGGAGATGGTGCACCCAAATACAACATCTACCACAACAGGAGATGGTTCATCCAAATACAACATCTACCACAACAGGACATGGTGCACTCAAACACTACATCTACCACAACAGGAGATGGTGCACCCAAATACTACATCTACCACAACAGGAGATGGTTCATCCAAATACAACATCTACCACACCAGGAGATGGTGCACTCAAACACTACATCTACCACAACAGGAGATGATACACCCAAATACAACATCTACCACAACAGGAGATGGTTCATCCAAATACTACATCTACCACAACAGGAGATGGTGCACCCAAATACAACATCTACCACAACAGGAGATGGTGCACCCAAATACTACATCTACCACAACAGGAGATGGTGCACCCAAATACAACATCTACCACAACAGGAAATGATATACCCAAATACAACATCTACCACAACAGGAGATGGTGCAGTCAGACACTACATCTACCACAACAGGAGATGGTGCACCCAAATACTACATCTACCACAACAGGAGATGGTTCATCCAAATACAGCATCTACCACAACAGGAGATGGTGCACCCAAACACTACATCTACCACAACAGGAGATGATACACCCAAATACAACATCTACCACAACAGGAGATGATACACCCAAATACAACATCTACCACAACAAGAGATGGTGCACTCAAACACTACATCTACCACAACAGGAGATGGTGCACCCAAATACTACATCTACCGCAACAGGAGATTGTTCATCCAAATACAACATCTACCACAACAGGAGATGGTGCACCCAAACACTACATCTACCACAACAGGAGATGATACACCCAAATACAACATCTACCACAACAAGAGATGGTTCATCCAAATACTACATCTACCACAACAGGAGATGGTGCACTCAGACACTACATCTACAACAACAGGAGATGATACACCCAAATACAACATCTACCACAACAGGAGATGGTGCACTCAAACACTACATCTACCACAACAGGAGATGGTGCACCCAAATACTACATCTACCACAACAGGAGATGGTGCACCCAAATACAACATCTACCACAACAGGAGATGGTGCACCCAAACACTACATCTACTACAACAGGAGATGGTGCACCCAAACACTACATCTACCACAACAGGAGATGGTGCACCCAAATACAACATCTACCACAACAGGAGATGGTGCACCCAAACACTACATCTACTACAACAGGAGATGGTGCACCCAAACACTACATCTACCACAACAGGAGATGGTGCACCCAAATACAACATCTTCCACAACAGGAGATGGTGCACCAAAAAACTACATCTACCACAACAGGAGATGGTGCACCCAAATACAACATCTACCACAACATGAGATGGTGTACCCAAATACAACATCTACCACAACAGGAGATGGTGAACCAAAACATTACATCTACCACAACAGGAGATGGTGCACCCAAACACTATTTCTACCACATCAGGAGATGGTGCACCCAAATACAACATCAGGAGATGGTGCACCCAAATACAACATCTACCACAATAGTATCAAGACAATTTATGCCTGAATTTAACCAAAAGGTCACTTAGTAACTATTTTAAAGGGCAATACCATCAAAGTTAAAACGTTAATTCAGAAGTAAAACATGGGAATCGGTATAGGAATAATCATTGATAAAAATGCTATATATTAGACGGAACATTAACATTGTAAACAAACATACCATTCCCATGGCACAGATAGACATCGATTAATTGGTAATTTTAACAAATGTGTCATTTCTATAATAAGCCTCTGTACAAACAATATTTTCAAAATAAACATTGAACATTTAAAAAAAAATAAATAAATTTCAGAAATCGTTTCTTCTCAGTCATATGTTCCTTTGCTGCTACAAACAAAAACAAGATCGTAAACCCCCTTTTCTCATTCGGCTGTGACATACATTTACACAATGAAATATTCAACACGCTATTTATTATCGAATATAAATTATATGTATATCGGATACAATTGTGTACATTAACAAAAAACAAGTATGCCAAGAGCACTGCCGTGAGCATGAATAATTTACAAGCACGTGTGCTCTTAAGTACACATGTCACATGCTGGAATTTTACACACGTCATAATGTTAAATATAAACATATAGCCTGCATAGAAACAAAGGCATACGTCTGTGTGAACAGTTACATACACATTAGTTTGGCTCACGCATTTTATAAGAAAAACTAGAAGCTGGAGGGGAAACAATTGTTCAAATCGCATAAAGAAAGAGAAACATATCAAGTTAGGCAGCCACTATTCAATAATATATAATTGTAATATTTAATTTGATATGTATGTTACAATTAATATATCGAGTATTTCATGTTTAACAATAACGAATATGTAGAAGAGGTAAGTGAAAAATCAGTATGTTTTTTTCCGTTTAAAATATAGTATAACTCCAGAGATGAATTTTCCCAAAATAATCATAGAAGAAAGATATATGCACGTGCGCAGGCATTATTGACGCAGCAATTATTTCAAAACTTTTCTACATATTTTAAATAATTTCCAATTTTTCTACATTTATTTTGTATGCCGCACCAATACTTTCCCATTTTTTCTTGATTTATCATTATCTTAAATTCGGACTTTGCTGGCATTTGTCATTGCTTCATGACTGCCGTCACCGGTACTGTTCGTTTTAAAGTGGTATAGCCTTTACCGTAGTATATATAGCTAATATTAAATATTATTTTATTTAAAACCATTCTTCTGACGAAAATCAGTTCAAATAAATAGTAAATTTTAATGCTTATTTACGTGGAATCTTAAATAGAATGAGTTTTTATTAAGCTAAATAAAGAATATTAACTAAATTATCAATCTCTTATTCGCGTCAGTTTCTTTTAAAAACAAAGACAATCACTAAGAAAAACGTGACAGAGATAATGAAGAAAAAAGATGTGGTTTCACACATCAAATGATAAGCAATTATAGCACGATTTCTGCATCTGTGAATACGTATGTTTATCTTATGTCGTTACTCATGATATTGTAATATGAAACATAATCCACCACAAGCATGTCATGATATTCAATTTTAGGATTTATATTAATAAATGTTTCACCTTAACACACACATAAAACAATAGTTTTAAAATATAAAATATGATGCAGCAACCAGCCTTACACTTAAAGTAATACAATATAAAAGTACAATATTTCAATAATAGCTATAGTACTCGATATACTTGTAGACAGTTATATAGCCTAACTATAAAATATCTACATAGAACATTTACGTATATAAACAAAGTGTCACAAAACTGTTAGATATTTAGAATATGAATTGATTCCAAAATCCCATTACAGAATACCTAAGCATTATGTTTATTTATATGCACACTCGATCAAAAATAAAACACACACACACACACACACACACACACACACACACACACACACACACACCTCTGTTCTGTTTAAACTTACCGTATATGGCAGGTCTAAGCAGTTTTTTTTTGTATAAATGAGTTGCCCTGATGAAGAATGAATGATAGTGGCTGTCAAGTTTATTTCTTAGAATTTCAATCTTGACACTTAAGTCTTGCATCTGGATTTACTGATGGTAATGAATCTATCAATTTGGATAACGCTTTGGTTTCATACATGGATTTCAGAAAAAAAAGTATCATCAAGGGAAATCCTAGCTTCGAACGTTATCACAGTAAGACTTTGGTCGTTTGTAATACGTATGTGTATGCTCTAAATTAATTGTTGTGGCGTTGGATCGTTAAACAATGTACTATTAGCGCAGCATTACGCATGCCTACAAAAAATCAAACAACAAAACTAGCGAACTAGTCCATGTTATAAATACAAAAAAAAACAATAAACAAAACAACAGAAACGTCAACCTAAGTACTCGACACTAGCGAACTAGTCCATGTTACAAATACAAACAACAACAAACATAACAACCGAAACGTAAACACAAGTACTCGACACTAGCGAACTAGTCCATGTTACAAATACAAACAACAACAAACATAACAACCGAAACGTAAACACAAGTACTCGACACTAGCGAACTAGTCCATGTTACAAATACAAACAACAACAAACATAACAACCGAAACGTAAACACAAGTACTCGACACTAGCGAACTAGTCCATGTTACGAATACAAACAACAACAAACAAAACAACAGTAATATAACATCAAGTAAACGACACAAGCGAACAAGTCAATGTTACAAATACAAAAAAAACAACAAACTAAACCAAAGTAATGTAAAATCAAGTACTCGACACTAGCGAACTAGTCAATGTTACAAATAGTTTCTGTAGGTGACTGTATTAAAACTACAATAAAAGTGAGTTCTTTTTCTACTTAAGAATATTGCATATTTTATCTGAATCTTTAACGCACAATCCTAATTTTGTAAACCGGTAATAAAACTGTACACATGTATAACAAGGTGATATTACCTTGGTGTTTTAGGCTCATCGGACGTAAGCAAAATTGTCATACTTTGATATACTATTTCAAAACGATGCATGCTTTTTCTGCTTGCCCTGTCCTGCCCTGCCCTTCTGTTTGTCTGTCTGTCTGTCTGTCTGTCATGTACTAATTATGGTTAGTTTATATATAGATTATGTTTGCTGTTGATGTGGCTGTATTCGTTGAATGATTTTTCTTCTGTTGAATACACGTATGCATATTTTAGTATATATTATCTCCATTTTGAAAGAAATGACACTTGTTGTTACCATAGGAACGCTGTATAACTTACATGGTAAAGGTTGAATGGAGTCTTCAATGCTAATAATGAAATGTCTAATTGCCTACCGAAACCCAAATAAGCACAGTTATGGTCCATAAGCTATGTCAATACCAAGTAGCTTGTGCAAGTACTCTTATGGTTTAACTAATATAAAATTTATACAATTTATTTCTCTACACGCTTTACATATATACTTTGGAGGCCTGCCGCTCTGACAATACACGTTTATCACACAGTGTGTATTTTCCTTTGAGAAAATAACCATATATTAGTAAAGCTGAAGGACGGCCTAAAACATGGGAATTTCAAACGTCCAAATCATCCGATATCTGTTTGTAAAATATATATTACTGTTTTATATTCGAACCATCAATTGAATGGTAGGTTTAAATAGAGTTTTATGCCTTTTACATCTCCCTGTATCCATGATTCTATCTCCACCGTCATTAAGTTCATAATAAAGAACGGGTTTCTTTTACAACTATCATTTGTGAGCTATTCTTAACATGTGCATTAATCAAACCAGTAATGCCACATTAAGTAAGCTTATCTACACCGTACATATATATTACACATTAGATGTTTTGTATAGAATATGAATGGCTTATCGTGACATATTTCCTATCAAGTAAAACCACAGGCTGGTAAATCTAGGTTATCTTCTGCCTACCCACACCCTGTTTTATTTCTATAATGGATTGTTCTGCTATTGGATAGATGGATGGTTTACAAACATTACTTGATTAAGATATAGAAGCTAAATTCAATATTGCTCTCCTTTTTCAAACACACAAGGAATCCTAAACTATTGTTCATAGCGCATGTTATTTCAAAAATACATGAATGAATAGGGTTTTACGGTGTACCAACACATTATAGGTTATTCGACGCCAACAGGAAGGAAGATTTCAGGTTCACTCTACATGTACAAAAACAACAGATTTAAAAAAAATACACTAACAAATGAATATGCAGAATAAACCTAGAACATTGAGACCTGCAGAACTGCAGAGTTTCAGCAACTTCTATCGTATTACTCAAATTGTCGCTTCTGACGACATGTATGAGCTACACTGGTCCTATTCTTGCCAGCAATCATATTGCTCCATGAAACCACACAGGGGTTGATAATTTAACCACAATAGTGAACATGACAAAAAATGATTTAATGAACATGACAACCATTCGGATGATTCCTACCCCTCTGCAGAGATCGGCAGTGATTCTATTCTTAGCCGGAACCACACGGGCTTTCAAAAGTACAATTATATATAGAAATGTATTAAAAGAGAAAATAAACCTTTTTAGTGATAACTAAAATTGGTTTATTTTTGAAAATCGGTCAAGTAAACATATTTTACAGCAAAATCTGAATTTCAATAGGCAAGTTAAATGCAAATTGAATACTTTTAAACAGCAAATGTCAGGATAAGTTACTTTTTATAAATATGTCATACTGCTTGTATTATAGAATAGGATGTATCAATGAAAAGATAACATATGACAGTTAATAGCGTACATGACAGTTAATACTTAATGCGTTTTTATTTTTTTAAGAGTAGAACACATAATATAATATATGCTTATTGTATAACATACTACATACTATTTGATTATTGTATAACATACTTTATATTATTTGATTATTGTATAACAAACTACGTAATATTTGATTATTGTATCACAAACTATATAATATTTGATTATTGTATAATATACTACACATCTGATTATTGTATAACACACTGCATAATATTTGACAAGTGCATAACATATAACATAATATTTAATAAATTTATAACACACTTTTTTATAATTATATTACAAAAAATATAATATTTGATATTTTTATAACATCATAGTTTACATTGTTAAACATCAACCCTACAACTTTTTTTAATTTTCAATAATATTTGTAACAAAATTAAAACTAATTAGATTAAAATAGTTTTACAATAAAAACAATATTACAAACGTAATCATTAAAAAAACTTTGAAGACGGTTTAAATGTAAAAAGTTGGAAACACATGTTGATATATACATATGTGCTTAGATTTTTCATTTCTAATTATACACATATGAAAAACACAATGTATAGCGAATCCATTACACAAGGATTTGATTTAAGAAATATAAATCTTAACGTTAAAAATCAATACTAAGAAATAATACCAATAAAACGTTATTTGTATACAGACGTACACTCTCATAAGCACATAATTACCAACTGAACTGTCATACAGCCGACACACACACTTGGTTTGTACGTGTATATTTATGTATACATATTTAAGTTAAACTATATTATTTGTTCTTTTTAATTTGTTTAGAAATCTAAAGGAAAATGGACGTTACCTAGCTGCAATATTAAATTTTCAATTTTTGATAAAGGCCAGGTGGCCGAAAATTAAATATTGAGTGAATTAAATTGAACTTGTGTAATATGGTTACTTCCCTGAGGAAGATTTTTGAATAAAAAAGTTTATATTTGTTTATTAACACTCTTTTAATAAATAGTTGCAATGTTTTATTTTCATTTAAGCAAATTCATGATAATATATTTCGTTGTGATGAGTACTTACTAAGGTTATTTAAATAAAGTTTTTAGAAGAGTTCAAAGTTATTTCTTGCAAGAGAAAATAGTCTTACCTAAATCATAATAATAAATTATCTTTTTGGTTGATCTTATTTCTTACTTGCTTTTTGACGTAAGTGTGTGATGCACATGTTTTACACTTAGTATGTACACACACACATGTAAAATAATTGGAATATATTAAAAACGTAATATGAAGTTAGTTTTAATTTTATCCGAAGTTTACACGTAGTTCGTCTATAAATGGCTTAGTCCTACGGGAATCGTTTATACAATAAACCCCGTTTTTATTAACACAAACATTATTTCCGTTGACGAACTGTCAGTGTCTCTCCATAGAGTCAATTCTACATTTTTGCTCATCAGATATCTCCATAAAAATCGATTTCCTGCAAGGATCGGTGTGATGCAGATTAGAATAGTGGGCCACCCGCGGCGGTGTAGAAATTATGTATGGCATATAATGGTTTGACAGCATATTTTCAATACTTTCTATATATATCGCCAGAAAAAGGCACAACCGCAAAATAAATTGCTCCGCAATTTAACGTATTGGGCAAGAGAGAGATAGCTGCCCATTTTTTTTTAATTTTATAATATTTTACCAACAAAAACAGGGTAACCTTGAAGTGTTTATTGTATTGTCCGATATTTTCAATTACAACACATATTATATAAGTGTACGAGTACTTATGGTATGCAAAGAGAGAAGATTTGCATATAGAATGATAATAGAATGATAAATATTATCAGAGACAATTCGTCTCCGCGTAACCCCTTATTGTCATTATTTTACTATACATTAGATAGGCAAATGCGTATATATTTGCATATTTTGTGTTTCATGAATTTTCGCAAATATGGGTCGGTCTTTTAGATAAAAAAATGTGTTTTGTATAATTTTAGTATTGTTTAAAAATCTACCAGTTTTCGTGTTGTGATTAGTCCGTGTTTTATAGATCTTATTAAATGAACATGTCTTGGAAGTTATTCATATATTGATAAAAATGTTTTTATATTTTTTCATGATAATTGACTGTGTATTCGCGCAACTGAATTAAGAGTACGACAATTTGCAGATTTAAAACATTAGACGCCATTGAAACATTGTTAAATCATTTGCGAGAAACCCAGGAAATGCATAAGATATCATATAATTGACTATTGAGAATGTTACAGTTTTAAACTAGTTTGATTTTTCTAGATGTTGTGCTCTGAAAAAAAGTTTATAAAATCTTCAAGTATTTGCAAAACTATTTTTTATTTTATTTTAATATAAATTACAAATCAGTTTATATTGTTTTTAGTGAAGTCGTAACTAATGTGTTCATTTATTAGAAATCAACAGACTTCAAGTACTCAGTTGTAATTAATTATCCCCACAGATAAAATAAAATGAATAAATGCATAAAGATAAATGAAACATACCTGGTGAATGCACGCTCCCTGACGGCAAAAATCTCCCAGCATATTGCTGCAAATTTGTCGGCGATCCGGCACGTGTCAACTCCGGTGGCGTTACACCTGCTCCTACGGCAGCTACGGCCGAAGCAGATCCCAATCGACTTAAACTGGAGGAATGCTGTGAATGAGTAGATTCGCCACTCGAATACGAGGTAGGACACAAAGGTCCCAAAGATCCGGCAGTCAACGGTCCCAACAGACGCGACCTTTCTAGTGCATTGAAATCTACACGACCTTCCATAAGTTATGACGTCGTTGTATGCTGTGTATGTGTGTGATTTCGCAAACTGCGTCCACCCATTTCCTGTCTGTCATGACTATACATATACATCCGGTATACCTCGGAGCCGTTTCACTCTGTAAGCTCGTGCCTGTGAGTAGAATGTAAATAAAAAGACAGTTATTATGCAAATATGCAAACGTAATAAACGTGAACATTCTAGCTTATCAAAGTAGGCTTGAGAGCTAGAATGCAGATGAATGTCTTTTGGATGGCTAGATCCAGACAACGTCAATAATATCCCTCTTTTCGGCTAGATGAACATTTTACCATGCTCACTTGAATAACCCCGTGTTTAACGTTTCTTATATGGACGATCCATATTTGTTTTGGTATTCTTTAATACTCTTTTAAATTTTATCAGGATATAACTCATTTGGAATTACTTCTGCTCTTCATATAAAGTAAAATAAAATCATTGGAACTTAATACGGGTTATTTTAGTGTTTATTCTTTATCCTCATTTCGTTTTTAATATATATATAACAGTTATACCGGTCTAATAATTTAAAAACTGAAAAAAAAAACGTTACCAATAATTAAGTGTTACATTTTTTTACATCGACTGTGAAACAAATTTATATAACTTTGACAAATCACACTTCTTGTCGTCCTGGGCAGAACCAGTACTAAGCACATGCGGATGCGGTTCAAGGACACCCAACATTGCCGTAGAACGGGGATCGATCCCATGACTCTCCTATTCTCGGTCCTCGGTTTATCGTTCATATTCTGCTTTGTTTAACCGATTTATTAACAATCATAACGATGTTTTATTGGAATCTATTTCAGTATTTGAAGAATGTTATTTTTTAATTTGAAATATGCTATTTTTTATTCGAAATATGAAATAGATTTTCTTTTTATTTAAAATATGCTATTTTTTAATTGTAATATGCTTTTTTCTTATTTGAACATCAAAGACGTATTTAATGATTAGGGACATTGTATTAGTTATTTTACATCGATTCTGAAGCAACCTCACGTAATTACTTCTAATATAAGCAGCTAAAGTGTTGTGTTTATTTATTGACACAAAACATGACTGTTATCGGGATCGAACCTACGATCCTCCGATTTCGGGCCTTTTGTTCTACCATTAGACCACGGTCTCCACCATTATGTGGACAATACCCAGTTTGCAGATAGAAAATATCTTATGATATATTAGCTTTTAAAGATTAATCCCCTCCCGTAAAAATCAGTTTAAGTTGTAATCATATTTTGATCACAGCGTATTGGTTGTATCAAGAAACCTCTCGCATAGAGAAAAATATATTAACCTAAATATATATTTATCACTTATAACATATGGTATATACTAAAATAGTGCAAACCATATGTTTAACGTGTTAATACCCATAGCAATCAAACTTTCAAAATAGAGAAGGAAT
Organism: Panopea generosa; assembly: GCA_029582155.1. Taxonomy (NCBI): domain Eukaryota; kingdom Metazoa; phylum Mollusca; class Bivalvia; order Adapedonta; family Hiatellidae; genus Panopea; species Panopea generosa. The sequence continues at coordinate 41,128,570 of CM055895.1, read as the reverse complement.
TATGAGTTGGCGCCATGAGCTCTGATCAAGTCTACCATATTAAATTCATATAAAAATTCAAATTTAGAATAACTTCTTTTAATACAACTCTTTACTGCCCCACCCCTTAACAAAAAACAATTGAACACATAACGAAACGAGAGATACTATATCTCACGCTTGAATACATATTACTTACGACAAATCATAAGGCGTCAATCCAAAACTTACATGTTTCATGTAATGCTTGGCGAATCCTTTAATAAATTATATACATACTCTAACTAAGAAAATGGTTGCTACATAATAAATAACATTATTTTTTTAAAGTTCATCATATTCGTTTATTGTCAAAACAGTAATAATGATAAATGTTTTCGGTAAGTAATGGTTGGTCAGTTCTCATACATAATATACAAATACCCATAAACTTAAAAAAAGGTTTGCTGTTGAATAAAACTTATTCTTGAACATCTCCATGTTAGTTTAAGCTCAGTATATTGAGTATAAAAGTGGTATTTGACAGTTATCTAGTCCTTAAATAAAATATAATGTGATATATGCATAATTAAGAAACTACTTGCCAATTAATGAATAAAGCTTTCTACCGAATCGACACCATAGTCGTTTATATTCAATACATCAAGTCATTTCGTTAGATTGTGCAATCAATCAGTAGAACTTTGTAAATAATTAAAGGTACGCAATTCATATCAAATGGCATTTAACTGTTTCGGGTGTCTTTGTAGTTGGTATGCAGCTGATGCTTTAGGAGAAATGGACAACTGGCGTTATTTTTTTTTTGCGGAGTTGACACCCTTTTTTGTATAGTAAAACAAACATGATATGACGTACACCTTGTTATTGGCATGGGTAACGTGCCGATTTTGTGATTTAATTGAATGATCCAGCTGAATAAGCACTTTCTTAACAATTAATATTTCATTGAATGATTAATGAAGAGAGAATTATAAAAATTACAGTATTACAGAGAAGTCTTCAACTTTGCTACATAAAAGACCCTGATTCTTCGAAAATGTTTTATGTAATTAAGCAGTTTGTCTTTAACTAAATGATCTCACTTCTTTTAAACGAAATAGACGGATCTATATAAATCATAAGGAATAACGCTAAAATATGTGTTGTGCATTTGTATATTACTACGAAAATGTTATTTTTCTTATTTATTGTGGTTTTGTGGTGTTTCTACTTCCAAGATTACTTTTACACATATTTTAATTGCACAAAGTGTTCTACAAATAGCATAAATAACCAAAACATATCTTTTATATTGATCGATATAGATTGCATCGTGATTTTGCATTATCCAACACCCAGAATCTTAACCTAGACGCCCACAGGGCTAAATTCTTTGACAATGTTACAATATTGAAATCAGACTTTCCTGCAATTAAGAAAACATTTGCTTGAAACAAGTAGATAAGTATGTTCCCGTGATTTGACTCATTGTTGATATTACTTCTGATTTCAATGGACATATAGTGCTCATTCAGTGTGACTCGAATGAAGAATTAGTAAGTAAAACGGACCCAGCTCTTCCGATGGGTCCGTTAAATAGTAATTTTGGGAAAGCTGCATTTCGGCACGTCGATTGGTCAGTTGTTTCAAATGAAAATTTAAATGACGTCACAGTTTAGTAAGCGTTCATTTGCTATGAATTGTGGGACAAGCATAGAATTCCCTGTTTTTCATTGGGGTGAACTTATCTAATTCGGGAGATATCGGGTTCTAGGACAGACTAAATGTAGAGTACTGATTAAGCCTTTGTTAAACGACGTAAGAGACCTTGTATACACCCAATAACACCGAGCTTGTTCTTAAGCTATTATCTGTGATCTGCGATCTGTGATCTGTATTCTGTGATATGTGCTACCAGGCGAACAATATGATGTTATAAATAATATCTGATAAAAAAGATAAACGAATTTAAGAACAGTTAGAAGCAAACGTAAACTGGCCATTATTATTTCAAATAACATGAAAAGTAATTTTCCGTTTATATCGATATAGAACTACTTTTATTCATAGAGAATTTATGTTAAAGCCCTTTCTCAGTCTCTTGATATTCATCTGAAATCACTGTTAAATATATATATACGCTTTTGAAAAAACCGCTATATTTCATATATCTGAAATCACTGCGCTATGAACAAAATCGCTCTATTCAAAAATGTGTCATTTTTAGAGAAAATAAGGACGTATACATTTTAAAACATATAACCACGTGTTCCTTATAGAAACAACATCATGGCATTTAAATCCTGTACATTATTCAGACATTTTCAGTTAATAAAAGTGCATTGCAAGTATCATTAAACAATACACAAATAATGATTTTACTAATCTTCATCAACCATGTCATAAACCCAAAACACATATAAGTTGTGCTGCAATAACTTCAGAATGCAGACAGACAGTACAATCAATTAAAGTAAACGTTCGTATAGATCGAACGTTCGTAGATAAAACAATTACTCTTAAAATAAGAAAATGCATTTCAGTATAAAGATAAAGAAAGACGGACAATACTATGTTTATTAATAGGATCATCTGTTAATCATCATTAATAGAAACGTATCTTGGCATCTGGTGCACTGTCATGCCTTTCTGAATTACATGTTCGGTTGAAATGTATTTTATCATTATCAACTTTGATTTCTTTTCAATTAAAAAACACCAAGCCAAGTGATAGGTAAAATGTAACACTACGATGGCAAATGAAAGACAATTGTATGTTTATATTTACTCTCTGTGTGTCACTTGTCATATTTTTTTATAAAGTAATTTAAAGTAATGACTCGTTTCTGTAAAAATATTGTCTTTTATGTTCTTTTGGTAGATTGTCTACAATAACGGACATGTTTAACTATCAGTGATCGTCCCTGTATATGTCATCTAGGATAATTGTAACTGTGTGGGTTATTTTGTAAATCTATTTTAATATATCAAACATATTAAAGTAAGTTACATGTAGCACAGCGGCTTTGAAATATATTTCATTTGCATATATAATCACTACTAAACGTACAATTGTTTTATTGTCATTTATATATAAAGTTGTTAAAATCAATTGTGACATGTGACTTATTACGGAAAATGAGGCGACGTCTTTTACCACAAGGCAATGACGCCATACCGTTGTTTTAGTAATTATCGTTCGATATGTTTACTTTATTGCTGTGTGTTGTATTATCTTAACTCGGGAGCATATTGTATCAGTGAAATCCACTTCCATGTTAAACATACCCATTCCGTCTACGGGGATCAAGGTGATTTGAACCATAACTCCAGAGCTATAAATAAAATATTCCGGACGCGAATTCTATGGTAAATGAGAAAACGGTCTTATATTTTATACCTCGCTCCGTTTGGTGTGCCACTATTGTTAAAACGTTAATATGTGCTTTCGCTTCGTTCGGGTTTTAAATACAGTGATTGTGTCGACCGAGGTAGCTTCTCATTGTGACGGACGTGGAAATATTTCTTGCCACCGGTAAACACCGGCAGGTCTGTGTCACGAGACGCTTAATTTAATTTATCTAATGGCACAGACAGACGGGCCATTTACAGGAAGAAAATCAGTAGCGCATGCGCTTGAATTCACCTGTCATTTGTCCAGGAAGTAAATGTTCCAAAATTGGAATGCGACCAAATTTGTCCTAAATTTTATTCCGAATAGTTGTATCGTCTTCACATCTAAAGCATTGGATGTATTAGTAAAGTTATCCTTCATGCTGCACAGTTTTAAAGTTTGTTTTTTACTATTGTGTTTGTGGCAAAGTATTATATCTCATTTAGATGTTACCATACATGCGAATACTTTCTCAGCACGTAAACTCGTATCACTTTTTTTGTAATATTTTTTTTCAATAATGAAATAGCATTTAACTTGACAGGTGTTTTGATAATGATGCATGCCAGACATTCCATTATCCAAGCGAGGTTAGGAGCTCATCACACTACCAGCTGATTAACAGACGACTATAACTACATAGGAAAATGGCTACACCCCTATCATCTTGGGGTTATATTTTAAGACATGGACAAAATTGTTTTGTTCCATTTTGGATATCAGTCTTCCCTTGATTTTCATAACACTATTAAGGGACCTGTGTAATAAAAAAAATGTATAAAGCAAAATAAGGCGAGATGGAGGACTACATTGCAATGTAAGTTATCATGTTTACATATTTATCTATTATTGTTATGAATTTTAAACATCTTATTATTGTTTGTTTTTAATTTGAAATAAATACAAACTTTAAAAACATCTATTTTTTCTTTTATATATGCATAAACCGCAGCATGTAACAACACATTATGTTATATAAAGAAAGAGAAGTAAAACAATTTATGTTACCGTATTACGCCTTATAAACATAATTTTATAGACATGTGAACATAGTATTATATACAACAATTTATTGTCAATATTTAAGAATATTGAATAATATTTGTATCTTTCATTATAGGGTAGGAATGGACTGTATGAATAAAACCAGCACTGTAATCCAGAAGATAAAACCAGCACTGTAAACCAGAAGATAAAACCAGCACTGTCAACCAAAAGAATCCAATCCAACCAAAAGTATATTGATATGCTGGAGAACATAGAGAAAACATGGAAAACATGATGACAGACACAAAAAAGTCAGAAATATAGTCCCCATAAATTGGTACACCTGTAAAGTATATATTTGCAGGACAGCACTTGACAATCTGGAAAATGTATTACTCCTACTATATGACTACATACACTAACAATCAGCTTTCGAAACAGTTGGGTCTACTCTGCTTCTGTCTGTACAACTGATATGTAAAGTAAATTATAAACTTTATTTAAATGTAGACATTGTTGTAATAAGATGAGTTCGAACATGTATATTAAGTAAATAAAATGTAAATTGCCTTTATTTTCTATGCTTTTTCATTATTTCTCTGTGATCTGTTACAGCCTTTATTATGTCATACCCTCCCCCCCCCCCCCCCCCCATATTATTTTTGTTTTATATAAAAAAATAGAAGGATTTCAACAAAAATAAAATGGTTAACTGTTCTGTTGTGTTCTAGACAATGGACACTTATATGAGTACACATGGTAAGGCACAAATATTCATGGAACCTGACATTATATAGACGGTTCATATCCCTTCTAAATCACTTTCAAAGAGAGGTGTTAATTAGCCTTAATCTTCAGGAATGTTTACACAGGTCAGATGTGAATGAATTGATTTACAGCAGACCCTTTCCTCCATCCCTCACACCCCTGAGAATTTGTAAATACATTCAGTTATTAGATCATAAAACACGGTTTAACAGTATAGAAATACACATGCTGAATGATATAAAAACTTAAACTTTTAAATTATGAACTACTTAAATCAATAATTAAATATTGTATTTTGACCTTTACATTAATTAAATTGTCAACAAATTTAAATTAACAGATGAAGTCAGACTTATATCTCAATTATTATCCGAGATGGCCATGTAATCTCTGTGTAAAATAGTGCTGCTGTAAGATAGGACGTGCTCCTAACCTCGTTCTGGTATAGATATACATGTTCATGAGATAATATTAAGAATGGTCTATTATCGCATGTAGATATGGGGAAATGATATATATTATATCAAAACGATATCAAATAACGGCGAGTTCATATCATCAATGTACAGCTGTTGAATAAACTGATATACTGTATTATTCAGATAACAGTATGATTGTTTTCATCCTGTATTACCGGTCGTATTATCGTAATAAAATTGTCAATGATAATTGCTGTTTTTCTGCTCTTGTTGACGTAATGGAATATATTGATCGTCCACGGTCAAATGTTTCACACTGTCCATTTACCAACGATCGATAAGTGTTCTGTAGAGATCTCTTAAGAATTAATTCAATGTGTAAGATACTTCCGGTAGACTCGTTAATTCACCGACGAGCTGTCAAAGTGCGCGCAATATGCTAGGTATATCCGGTTGTGAAAGTATTTCTTGACAAGCAGTCACACTGACGCGTTTGTAGACTGCAGTCATTGAAACAACTGTTAGCCTATCCGACAGATATGAGCCAGTATACCCGAAAAACTATGTTTTACTAACTAGATTTTATGTAAATTAATGATTATTGTAAAGCACGTTGTTATTGTAAAATAAATAAATAAAAAACATGAGCTAGATAAAGACTGATTTTACAAAAATCAGAAAATATGATTATCACATAACTTAGTTTATACTTATTTATTTTAGCCCGATTGTGATGAAATCTCAGAGCTTATATAAACCGCTTCCTGGGTAGAACCAGTACTGGGTGATGTTCTATGACAGGCAGCGGTTCGACCAGGGGTTCGAACCAGGAACCTCTTGCGTGAGTGGCCAACACTCTATCCATTACACTTACATTACAAATTACGATGCAGGAGAGTAATAAATCCATGCCATATTTTTTATATAGACCTAATAATGTCACTTCCGAATCATCGTTCGGTGTTTTCCGTATAACTCGGCTCTCGTACGTAAAATACCGAACTATGTTTCGACTTCTCCGAATATATAAATGGCGTCGATTTGTCATAGTAAAGCGACGTTTATTTAGACATTTCGTCACATGACGAATAACGCCAACAAATATGCCGGACTTTTTAGACATATATTGTTAAATAAATGATAAATATATTAATTTTCTGAATTATGCGATAAAAAGAATCTTACATTCGCGCTCATTTATTATTTAATGTATTAACCTCGTTGTCAAAAATGATATAACGCTTGGTAGAGCCTTGCCATGATATATTTCTGTCAACTTGTTCAATAAATTATAAATGATGACTCTTGTGTAAGATCCTTTATTTGAATTGTATCAAAAGGTCACAGTCAACACAAAATCAATAGATAGTATAACCATACGTACAATGCAAACGATATAGAAGAAGTAGCAACAAATGTTACTTCATTGGAACGGTAAGTAGTCCCTACTCTGAAGCTTAAAACACTCAACCTCGCTGTTCTCCGGCGTTACATCATAAAAAATTGTGTGTGTTTTTTTTTCTGAGAAAAAAAATCCTACAAGGGAGATATTATGCTCCTTTATCGTACTTTATCACATAACTTACAATGGAGGAGTGTAATATACCCTTTGCATAATATTGATATAAACGAAAATATAAAAAAAAACTTAGCTAGAAAAAGACTGATTTTACAAAATCAGAAAATAGAATTATCACATAATTTACGATGCAGGAGTGTAATAAACCCATGACATTTTTTTTATATTAACCTAGTGTAATATCATAACTGATTTAGCGTTCAGTGTTTTCCGTATAACTCGGCTTTCAAAACGTAAACTTCCTAGCTACTTTCCAACTTGTTTGAATATATAAATTACGTCGATTTGTCCTGGTAAAATTACGTCGACTTGTCCTGGTAAAATGACATCGATTTGTCCTGGTAAAATTACGTCGATTTGCCCTGGTAAAATGACGTCGATTTGTTCTGGTAAAATGACGTCGATTTGTCATGGTAAAATTACGTTATTTTGAAACGTTACTTTATACGACGACTGACGGAAACTTATTTGCCTGGTCTGTAAAATAAATGATAAAAGTAACGCTCTCCTAAGTTATGTGATAAAAAATCTTATATCAATTATATCTACAGATTTATTATTGAAATATCAAACTTGTTAGATAATATAAACTTAACCAACAGTCACATAAAACTCTCTATTTCTTACCGATTCAAACACATGTAGGAAGAAACTGAACAAGGTAAAGTACACGATGTATGGTGCAATCGAAAAATAATCTTAAATAAAAAGTGTGACTAAAATAACTCACTATACGGTAGATGTCTGAGTTCTGTTGCAAATGTCAAGTACCAGTTTGGACATTCGATTAAAAAACGTACCCAGTATTGACAGTTGTACTTAATGAACCTTCCTCGCGATTTTGAGACTATTCCAACAATTCTCAAGAGGGTCGTTTCCAGGAAATCACGAGATGAAGTAATTTAATTTTATTAATAATATGCGCCATGAAAAGCTATACATTGTCACCAGTTACAAGATGCAGCGCTATTTCAGTTGCATTACGCATGCATCATCATTTATAACCCAGAAGCTAGCTCAAACATAATTACAATGTTAATCGGAATTTCTGATGATTAATTGAAAAGTGATCACTTACATTCAACAAAAATATTCTATAGACTCTATGCCGTTATAGGGCACCGTAAGCTCCGCTCGGTCGGAGGTGTTAGCAGGTTACGACCATATCAAGTGAGATAAAATACTAGACGGGCATTCCAAACAAAATGGAAAAGTAGACAAAAGAAAACGTTATTAATCATTTTAAGTCTAAATTAAAAAAACAATACTGTGTCAGACATAACATTTAACCATAATGGATGTATTTATTAAAACAATGTATAAATAAAATATATATTTAACAAGTACCTCGAACATTTTTCTTTTCCTCTTACATACTTATACTGAATGTATGGAAACACGTTTTAAGAGGCATAGCTATCAAACATAAAATGCACCTTTATCTTTTATAAATTTCCAATTTCAATTTCCTTATCACCGCGAGATTTATATTTCTCTAAGAATATTAATACATTTTGATACTGATATCGTTTGTAACGTTCTAAGGTTCGATAAGCATACCGCTACCTGTGTTATAACTTCGAAAGATTCACAGTGCTGGCTATGATGGGGTGTGTGTTATTCTGCCATAACAATGCGGCACAATTCTACATACACCACAGTAAGATTTAGGAAACCTCAAACCACAAATAGCAATTGCAGTTGCTCTTGTTTCAAGCCTCAAGGTTACTTTTTTTGTACCGGTGCACACAAAAGAGAACGCAAATCTTCCAACCGTACCTTACTTACGACTAAAGTCTAAAACGGAGAGCGTCTTAGTTCTTCTGAGCAAGAATACATTATGATTTCTTTTGTAAGTACGGTAATGCGTACATAACAATGTGTTGTTTTAATAACCGTGTTGTTCTTTAAGCCAGTTTGTGCTTCTCACACCATGTGCCATATGGAAACAAAAATGGACAAACCAGATGTAGATACACACATCGCTTTCAATTATCCTTGTTAAGAATGCGCGATGACAATGTCCATCTATGCATACTTGTTAAGACTAGAGGTTTCTGCGATGACAATATCCATCTATGCATCCTTATTAAGACTAGAGGTTTCTGCGATGACAATATCCATCTCTGCATCCTTATTAAGACTAGAGGTTTCTGCGATGATACTATCCATCTATACATCCTTGTTAAGACTAGAGGTTTCTGCGATGACAATATCCATTTATGCTTCCTTGTTAAGACTAGAGATTTGTGCGATGATAATATCCATCTATGCATCCTTGTTTAGACTAGAGGTTTTTGCGATGATAATATCCATCTATGCATCTTTGTTAAGACTAGAGGTTTCTGCGATGGCAATTTCCATCTATGCATCCTTGTTTAGACAAGAGGTTTCTGCGGTGACAATATCCATTAATGCACCCTTGTTAAGACTAGACGTTTCTGCGATACCAATATCCATATATGCTTCCTTGTTAAGACTAGAGGTTTCTGCGATGACAATATCCATATATGTATCCTTGTTAAGACTAATGGTTTCTGCGATGAAAATATCGATCTATGCATCCTTGTTTAGACTACATTTTTTTCTACGATGACAATATCAATATATGCATCCTTGTTAAGACTAGAGGTTTCTGCGGTGATAATATCCATCTATGCATCCTTTTTAAGACTACAGGTTTCTGAGATGACAATATCCATCTATACTTCTTTGTTAAGACTAGAGGTTTCTGCGATGACAATATCCATCTATGCTTCCTTGTTAAGACTAGAGGTTTTTGCGATGACAATATCCATCTATGCTTCCTGATTTAGACTAGAGGTTTCTGCGATGACAACATCCATCTATGCTTCTTTGTTAAGACTAGAGGTAGAGGTTTCTACGATGATAATGTCCATCTAAGCATCCTTGTTAAGACTAGAGGTTTCTGCGATGACAATATCCATCTGTGCATCCTTGTTAAGACTAGAGGTTTCTGCGATGGCAATATCCATATATGCTTCCTTATTAAGACTAGAGGTTTCTGCGATGACAATATCCATCTATGCTTCCTTATTAAGACTAGAGGTTTCTGCGATGACATTATCCATCTATGCATCCTTGTAAAGACTAGAGGTTTCTGCGATGATTATATCCATCTATGCATCCTTGTTAAGACTAGAGGTTTCTGCGATGCCAATATCCATCTATGCTTCCTTGTTAAGACTAGAGATTTCTATATAACATTTTCCCCAGGATTATTTTCATGTGAACAATTATATAATTGCTATTTATGGAAAGTGACTTTTACGGCCATTTTGGTCTGATAATCTAGTTGCTCTTTTGTATATATGTTATCGTTTGCCACGCGTATGTCACTATACTTCATTATTTCATTAATTACGTATCATAATATTCGGAAGAAAGACAAACAGACGAATAGGAATTGCATTCAAATGAAGAATGAAAGTAGCAGGTGGAAGTTTGTTCTTTATAAACCATAACTCTTGACTGAACGCTGCTATCTATAATGTTAAATGAACATTGACTATGCTTTTTATATATCCAAATAAGGTAAACACTTCGTTACATAAATGTTTTATATATGTTCGTTTTATAAAGGTTCATTATATTAATATTCGTTTTATAAATGTTCATTATTTAAATAATCGTTTTATAAAACCTGTACTTTATATAAATGTTCACAAATTTCATAATTAATATTTATGTAAGATGTCCAAACATGTTCAAGATGAAACAAAAGAAGCAACACACATCTGAAATGCAAATAAGCTTTTTTCTGAAGGTTATAATAGTTTACGGAAATAATTATAGAACATGTAATTGTTGGTGAATTAATATGTCGAGGTTCAATTAATCCATTATCTTAATTTTTGTTTAACTTATATTTTGAGTTGGAGAATTTCATACGTTTGAAGAAGTATCGTTTTTAATTTTATTTATTCATAATCGTAAACGTTATTTAAATAAAAGTTACACAAAACACCAATTGCTAAGTCGGTCAATATTATAATACACTAATCAAAGTCTATATTTAATGTCAATTGTCAATTAAAGCAAAATATGAACAAATGAATGGTTGTTTAAAGCAAGTTGATGCATTCAAAATTCAATTTGTGCGCGTCAAGATAGAGACGATGATGAGTAAACAAATTTAATACACGTTTTTAAAAATATAACTACATCATTTTGAACAAATAAATCAGTAATTGTTCAGAATTTCAATATACACCTATCAATTATGAGTTGAAATGGGGAATAACAATCAACAAATAAGAACACCGCAAGCGGGTGCTGACGCTCGTCTTTTTTCCAAATCTATTAAGAAGGTCAAAGTCAGTGATGTAAACCTTTTTAAACATGATGCCGATTCGTTAAAATAAATAGTATAACTAAAAACCCGAGTTTAGCCTAAAGTTTTAGAGTATGACTTATAGAAATTTAGATAAGTTAGCTATATACATTGTTTTATAACATAATATGACTGTGTTCGTGAAGTTTAGCCTCTTTAACATATGCATTTAGTTCAGAAACAGAGAAAAAACTTAGCTAAATATAAAATTTAACCGGCGAAAGACGACGACGACAACAACAACGACAACGACGACGCCAGGGTCATTACAATAGCTCTCCGTTTTTTTTTCCAAAAGGACGAGCTTAAAAGGACTAATGAGCATGATGATTTCGAGAAATGAATACATCTTTTGGTGACTAAGAACTGCCGCTTGACGGACTGCTGAAAGCCAAGAGCTCGTAGCAAACAAGAGAACCATCATTTGGAAGCTTAATATGTAATATTATATGTTTGAAAAGATACTTGGAATTTAAATTACAGGGAAAGCATTCTATAAACATATAGGGAGAGAAACCACAACATTGTTGTACAACATCATGCTGCCTAAATCGGTAATAAATAACTAACACTCTATCAGACATTTTCTGGACATACCAAAAAGGACAGCATTATTTGTTCCTTCGTATACCATTTTTTTATCACGTTTTTAAAAAAAACTACACAATTATAAAGATGTCAACATTGATACAATAAATCACCGAAACGTCGAAGACAGTATATGTACGCAATAAACGTTGCAACAACAACAACAACAACAACAACAACAACAACAACAACAATTACAACAACAACAGCAACAACAAAACAATAGACATTAAGCGCCAGTTGTTTTATTTGTTGATTGCCTTTTACTGAGTAATGCTTTTAATAAAAAGAACTACACAGACATCACATACATGTATATTTTTCTAAATTCTATATTTATATATAAAGGGAGATAATTAAATTCACAACAACGGAATTTACGATTTTACATATATGTGTATGTATATATCTACTTTAAAATATAGTGCAAGTTAAAAAGAAATGAAACACTATATTGAAATTGTGGAATTTTAGTTGCGTATCAGTAAGTATATAATATATATTTCCGGGAAACTGTTTTCATCAATATGTTTTATTATATTACAATGTTCAATTTGATTTAGAATGTTTTAGTTAATATTCTCGAACAAATATGTGTAGCGTTTTCCTCTTCAAATTAGAGATAAATTATGGACGAGAATAAAAGACAGTTTAATGTCGAAATAGTTAAATATCAATATGTTAAAGCAAGTTCGTGCTTCAGAAACTTGTAAAATATAACTTTTATTGCAGGGTTAGATTAAGAAATATCTGCATTTTAAACGATTCTGGTAACTATCGATTGCCGTAACACGATGTTCACAGTATATTCGTGGAGTAATTTATCAATGTCAAGCTATTATCACTAGATATTAATATATTAATGAAATATCCAACAGCAGTTCGTTAATTCGTCCAGCAGTATGGGCGAGCATTTTAGAAAATATGCATAATGCGGGAGGTACGTCAGGTGTTGAGATGTTATCACTTTATGCTAAAATTGTTATGATTAAAACTACAAATATTGATTTTTTCAAAAAAATACCCAAACAACAACACTGTAACAACAAAAGCATTTAGTTTGATGGCAAAGATAAAAACGTTTGATTGAATTCGGATACTTCGATAGTATTTGAATTCAATTGTTTGTAGAAATTGTGGACAAGGTACACAATTTAAATAAACTCCACTGCAACAACATTATTGTAAGTACAAATCAAACAACACCGGTAAACCACCGAGGATTTCGATCAGGAGAGAAAATATCTAAGTACCACCATCTTCACCATTGCCACATACTTCAAAAGCAACGTCGCAAACAGCACCCCTCAGAAGATGGGTTCATTAATAAAAACAACAACCAACACATAAAAAAACACTACGACCAATTACATCAAAAGTACCGGCACTTATTGCACGTTGAACAGCACAGAACACCTCAACCATAAGAGAAACTCGAGAAACTTTTAAGCCAAAATTAGAAACAAAATTTAACACCATTTCCACCTCCTTCAAAATCTAGACTACCAACGCATTTTCAACAAGGACGCTCGTCCTACATTGTAACAACATTTACATAGTGACAGAGACATCTGAAATGGAATTACAATTTAAATAATGCCATAATTAAAATGCATAAAAGACTTGGTTAAATTCAATAACACAACTAGAATTCACTATGGCCAAATCCGCCATAAACCTGGTGATAAAACCGTACTAAACTTGCATTACTGGTATCCTTGGTAACAGATTGTAAAACACTTACATGCAATAACATCTGAAAATGAGCAAGCTCGGAAAAGGCTGCGAAAGTTTTTCCGAGCTGTCATCTTTCAACTTCTATTTTTTTCATGCAACGTAGCGAAATTGACGGATTGACTGCTAAAGTTATTACTCCGTTGACATTATAAGCGCGGAATGAATTGCGTGCGTCAAATGCCCACTAAATTACGTTGCGCAAGACACCGAAAGGAGGAGCCAAAAGCGTTTCCCTAGCAAATGATTAGAAAAACAGATTTAGCAAAGTGTGGTTGTTGTTTTTACTGCATCTGTTTCGTCTAACCTATGTACATAATCCCCACACGAAGTAAGGCCAATTACAGTGAGTTCTGTATGTCGTTGGTTGTCACGGGTGTATTGCTTTAAATAGGTTAAACAAGCTTAACCTAAATATACAATATTTTCTTTAAAAATTACATAAATAATATAACTGCATATCAATAACTGCATTGTAGTTTATAGGGAATCTGCTCAATAACCGAAGGTGCGTTATGTCTTTGTAACTTAGAACACGTGGTCTAGGCTAACAGAATAATAAAACTGTTCAATATAACGACTGCACTAAAACTTCATCGAATAAAACGGAAAATATTGACCTATTTTTTCCTGATTATCTCATACATAGATGTAATACACTAATAAAACCATTCACTGTGGTCTAATGTTATGCTCGTTTTCATGATTCGGTAAAATTGAAGATAGTTGTAGGTGAGTTTCCTTTAAATGATAATGTTGCTAAATATCAAAATAAAAAAAATCACAAACAAAAAATGATTTCTAATTTTGACATCATTCGTGTCTCACACAAACATGATAATACAAAAATATAAAAATATAATATGATATAAGGACACTACACCATAAAAAGATATATAACACACAGTACAATTAACCTTTAGTTTGTTTTAAAGTATTCTCACCATAGCTAAATACAGACTATCTTATATCCAAGTCTATTATATGTATTTTTTAACAGTTTACAGTATTCAAAATATTGATGAAACTTTCAATTTACAAAGTTTTTGAAATGTAATTCACAGTTCAAATACAAACTAAGGCATGTGGTTATACTTATTTCCATTCTAGTTTCAGTATAACATCTTGGAGCTATATAAATGTGACTGAAAGAGGCGTCAGGGTTGCCATGTCATTGTTACAGATATAACAACCAATGTTGGTTAAAATAATACATGGTTGTGTAATGTCAATTGATCAATGTTTATTCATTAACGTACTTAATAGACTATGTTGTTATTTATGACCTGCATCTTAACATGTGTGTTCATTTATTTAATTGCAGTTATTTGACTTTTTTCTTTGATCGATGAAACGTTGTATTTTGTCGGAACATGTAAGATGATATAGAAGAGTATGTGTATTTTCCACTTTCATGTTTACCATTAGCAACATCTGTGTACGTTCGCTTTACTATCCGGAATGCGAGATACATTAACGGCGAATTATCAACATTTGCACGTTAAATCTATTTAGAATTTGCCGTTCATTTTCGATGAACGTATACACATGAGCTGTCATTTTTAGGTTCGGACATACTTTTGGATTTTATCAGCCTTACCGAGAATTGCGAATGATTTAGAAGCCAAGCTAAGATACAAGAGGCGCTATTTAAGGATTCTACACGTAATTTACCGGTAAATTGGAGGGTCCGAGGTCAAATGGACTAAGCTGTTTTGTCTAATTACTACTAACCTCTGATGGGTTCGAGCTCCACTAGGTCTGAAGCCCCAGTTGAGGAATTTGCCAGTGACTTGCGGAAGGAAGGATCGTGGTTCTTCTCAGATTAAATATATTTAACCTGTCGTGTTATAAAAATGGCGTCCCCCCCCATTAAAAAAAGTGGTGCATGGTGCTTATTAAACAAAGACATTTATAAACTATAACCTAAGAGCAATGTAAGAAACTATAGAGTTATACATTCTCAATTGGTTTTCGTTCTGTTTCAGGTAACTAACTAGTTAAATCAATTATAGTGTACGCCCACAGAAATGAGAGTACGAATATCAAAGTATGACCTTGTTTGGTATTTTATCTTTATCACCAAATGTTATGTTTTCCTTATATACATTTGCCCCATTACATGTGTTTCTATACGTTTAACTTCCAAACTAATTATCTGTATAGTGATATCATTTGGAGTAGAATGTTTTATTTGACATAACGTGTACAGATCAACAAAATAAGGGGGGTGGGGGGGGGGGGGGGGAGGGTTATTTATAAGTTTACGGGTCCAATGCACATAATTGTTCCATTGATGGAAATTTATCATTTTTAAATGCGTTTTTCATTCTGAGATTGATATTAAATGGGGGAAACAGTAATAGACACTACATATTTCCTAACCAAAACTGTTCGCCATATAACCTTTATTATGACGATCAACAAAATTACTGATTAACTAAATTAGATGTTTTTAGCTTTCAAGGCCACTTGCATTTGTACATATGTATGTATACATTACTATATCATGCTTTTACAACTCAGTGTTACACTAATGACGGGTAGACAAAATTGCCGCTCCTACACAACATATCTATCGAGTTAGGACTTATTGGACAATTTGACATGATACGAACTAACTAATACATTTATATTCCATCACAATACATTACAAACTAACTGTTTATGTAATTACTGTCAGCAAGATAGGAACGCATATTTCCCAAAATCACTGATTAGAAACAAATAATGTTAGAATACATACATATATCCGTATATTCTATATAAAAAGTATTATTTTAATATATATATATATATTTGTGAAGTAAAGCAGAAACATACTATTAAAATAGCAGATTTATCGTTAATTATCGCAGTTATATCTTTTTTGGTAAACCCTCGCTATTGTCGTGACCCTCACTATTGCATGTGATAAAGGTTTTAGTATTGAATGTCACTAGTTCGCTCAGAATAATTTAAAAGTATTCAAATTGCAATAAAATTTGAAAATATGTCGAGTTTTGTATATTTGACTAACTGTGTATACACTTAAGATTGGACATACACTTATGTGTGTTCATTTAAAGACAGGAGTGCTCTGGTTTCAATGTAAGTGTCTTTGACCTTACCCGTTAGAACACATGTATTTTGTGGCGGCATACACATTAACCTGCATGCGGTAGCCAATCTATGTACCTAGACTTTGACTTCTACTGCAAAAAAATTCATTTTAAGGTTTACTCGAATCATTTGAATATATCTGGCATGGAGTAAATGGAATGATTGCAGGAGTAAGTAGAATGAGTCAGTCTTTAGTTTCATACATAATAAACATAAATATATAGGTTTCCATACATAGCATTCACCGAACTAAATGTAAACACATGATAAAATACATATTTATATATCGTTACCTATGTGATTAGCTAACGTTATGCGGTGAAAACTCTATATTCAGCTAGGATGATATTTTGTCAGATTTCATAATATCTATAATACATAAATAAAAATCTGCCGTCATATATGTAACAGCTACTTACAGCATTTTGTATTTTATGATTGGCATTTACTTCTGTCTTGTCTTTACCATCAAACATAATCATGATGACAAACTAGCATGCTGCAATCTATTAAGTTTCACTTCCGTTTCGCATTTACGTTGTTTTTTTATTCTTTTATTTCAGTTTTAGGACTGAAGCATGCAGGACAACATCTCTTGAGAGTATTGACGTTTATGAACAAAATGGTATTGAAGACACTGGTCTTAAATAGTGAATAATTCCACAGCATTGTAAAAGATCTTAGACTTTGCTAGAATAAAACATAAGGCAAAACTGTAATTGAGAAGCCGACAGTCTTCATGATTCGGTTAATGTTGTGCGTATATTCGTATAATATAATTCATTCTACAGATACCAGCTATATTTTCTCTGTCTGGTATCCAAAAAAGGAACTACACACATATAACAATGAGCAGTGCTCCGAAAGCTGACCAATATTGGTTATATTAAGTTATAGGCTATCCTGGAACCTGATATATACCGAATCAGGTCTAAGTATTAACCCCCTAAAAAAAAAGCAGGGAATTTTATGCATGTCTCACAGCTCATAGCAATGGAACCCTTTCTAAACCGTGACGTTATTCAAACTTTCAGCTGAAGTAACTGACATGTGGCTTTTCAAACATTGCTATCTAAGGGACCCTATCAGGAGAGCTGGGTCCGTACTACAGACTAATTAAGTAACATTGATGGCCCCTCCGTCATTAAACAATTATAAAAATAACCCATACAACTATAGTACATAATATTTTATCAATGCTTCGATTTCAGATAACTGCTTACCAAATTTGGTGTATTTCATTTACTTAAACGAGTAGGATGCAACGGTAATTTAAAATTAAATGCAATCAAATCATAAGGAAACTACTTTTTCCTGATGGGAAATCGAGCCCACGACCCACCGGTTCTTCGGATGACGTTACTAAGAACATCTGATTTTAGATTATTATAGTAAACACCATTTGGTTAAACATGTGCCTATCTTGAATACGTGTTACTTCTTCTGTATGCATGGTTAAACATGTGCCTGTCTTGAATACGTGTTACTTCTTCTGTATGCATGGTTAAACATGTGCCTGTCTTGTATACGTGTTATTTCTTATGTATGCAGGTTTTAACATGTGCCTATCTTGAATACGTGTTTTCTTCTGTATGCATAGTTAAACATGTGCCTATCTTGTATACGTATTACTTCTTCTGTATGCATGGTTAAACATGTGCCTATCTTGTATACGTATTACTTCTTCTGTATGCATGGTTAAACATGTGCCTATCTTGTTTACGTGTTACTTCTTCTGTATGCATGGTTAAACATGTGCCTATCTTGTATACGTGTTACTTCTTCTGTATGCATGGTTAAACATGTGCCTATCTTGTATACGTGTTACTTCTTCTGTATGCATGGTTAAACATGTGCCTATCTTGTATACGTGTTACTTCTTCTATATGCATCTATTGTACTTAATATTATAATTATCATATGCATTGCTTGTGTTAAGTGCTGATTGTGGTAGGTTGATTGAGCCTGTTTGACATATTTTTATCCTATTTTAGATATACCTGTAATACCTATTAAGTATGCGGAAATGCACGTGATATTTTATAATAAATGAACACGTGTATTAAAGGTAACAATCTCTTTAAAATATATTATAGTCTATTTCACAACCAATGACAGAAGGGTCGCAAACCCAAAAATATGTATCACACGGTTTTATTAGAAAATATACAATTTGGTTTAACTTCGGGTATCTTAGCGGAATTTAGGATTAAAGTTCATCTAGACAGACGCCATGGCATAGCCTTAACCGGCCATTAGTCTGTCAGAACTGGTAAACAAAGAATGTATGATGATTTACAAATATGAGATGCTTTATAAATACTGCCATGGACGATCTACACAGACTGGGTGCGTGTGTCTGTAATATTTAGTAGACTTTGTATTGCAATGCGATACTATCATTAGAATACGTCTACTCATAATCGTACAATATGAGAATATCCTGCTTTGTTTCGCAATGATGGAATACATTATTATTTTATAATGAAATTTACAAAAGAGTTCAGTCAGGAAATTACTGTGTAAAACAGTAAGGCGGTAAGAAAAACGTGCAATCGGACTACCTTGACAAAGTCTATAATTATATTCATTATTCCGAAGTATGACGGAATTAACCGAGAATCTGTGACAAGCGTCAGTGTACATTCTGAGCCATGTTCTGGTATTGCACAATACATAATGTGATAAGAGCACATGGTTGTAAATGCGCATGAAACTCATTTAGATGGAAAGTATCCTATACCGGAAACGTAATATTCGGAAGCACACAAAACATTCAATATGTTGAATATACACATCAAGCACAATAAACACATGCAAAATAACGCTATAGTATATTTCTTTTAACCCTTTACTTCATATAAACGCCTTTTGACACCTCTAATATAGATGCCTTTGGACACCTAATATAGAAGGCTTTTGAATTATTGGGTGAACTACGTTTATATAAGCTGACAGAGTGGAAAACAGA
Source organism: Panopea generosa (assembly GCA_029582155.1). Taxonomy (NCBI): domain Eukaryota; kingdom Metazoa; phylum Mollusca; class Bivalvia; order Adapedonta; family Hiatellidae; genus Panopea; species Panopea generosa. Next base: position 41,108,716 of record CM055895.1, on the reverse strand, counting down.
GCAGGTAGCATTCAGATTGCTCGTTATGAGCAATCTGAACTCTTCATGCACTGTTTTCAAAGGCTTTCTGTGATTGGTGCGGGAAAACGCGTAAAGGGTTAAATATATATTTCAAGATATTTCGAACGGTGGATTATTTTTTTTGTAATAGTAGTGACAGGTAAATGGATATCGAACACGAAGAGACTGTTTTTACCATTTTAGTTGTCCATAGCTATTACCTGAACGCACGAGTCCACATATAGTTGTATCATCAGACATTGGAAATAATGGCAAGTGTGACTTTTAATAATTAACGACCAACTGGTACTATGATGGTATACTGTTTACACCGAGATGTGATGCATATTTCATGATAATAACGCCCAGTTATACACTTCCGTTTAGTCGTGAGCAAATATTTACAACTAAAAGACTTTTATGACGAGCATGGCAACGTGTACGATCGTGTTTAAATGTTGTTTTGAAATTTAAAAATAAAAAAGATTCGAATTTATGCAAATGATTGATATGTGACATAAATATTCTTAACGTAGAACCAACTTATTAACAGAAGCATATACGTTAAAACAGCAATACATTAAGCATGAAACTAAATGTAAGTTGGCAGTATATATTTTTAAAACCTATCTTAGAGTGTTTAACTAAAGCAACACGCACGCACGTACTCACGGACGCATACGCCAACGCACATTTTAATGTTTATTTTATATTAATTTTTAGTAATCGGGTGATTGTTTTAAAACTGCGTCAAATTAATCGTTATGTCTTTTGTGATACAACACTTAATACGAAACATTATATATTGAACAAAAATCAAAATGTCTTTTTTTCTTCAATTCCATCTGATGAAACATTCAATCTAAGAATTGACAACTCAAGTACGTCATTTAAATGTTCAATTATTTAACAATCCGCTCTCACTGTAACATTATTGGTCACAGCGTTTTTTCTTCTTTACAAGCGGAACAATTGAGAATATATTAAAGTCACAATGCAACAAATTCCAATTCAAAAATATTTATAATTTATAGATCTATTTTTAAAATATGGTTCAAAGACGTAAAATAAAATATTTTTCAATTACATTTTCTTTGTTTATTATTATTGTGCGGTGATTTTTGTCTTCCTTCATACAGATTCCTACTTATTAACAGTTATGTGCCAACCACTCATTGTCATCATTGAAATCACTGTCAACTTCTTTCTCTCTCTCAGTTTATGAAATTAAATCCTTTATAAGGACAGGCGTTCCTGAAGGGGACACACGCATAAACCCATATGTTTTTTTATAACATATAACAATAATTTAACATACATTTTAAGGATTGGTTTTGTAAAGAATTAGTCGATAATGAAATATCTTATGTATGGATACAACAGACTGTTTCTTGTGCTCCAGCACGCAATGTTAGAACTAAATTCATTTTTTTCATCTCGTAACCATTCGATAACTACATATAATGCGCATTGATGTCGTTTTGTGATTTAGTTCAAGTATAGTATTTCCTTATTGACATTGAATATAAAATAACCAGACTTCCGTATTCATATATTTGCAACAAAATGTACGACACTCTTCTAATATAGTTATATCTTTCAAACACAACAAATGTCCGTATAAAAGGAATTGTAGTTTAAACACAGTTATATGACAATCTCATAAGAACTCATCACGTCTCCCATTGGTCGATTCTCGCTTTGATAAAATCTCAAAACAAACACGAGACCATCTGCTAGATTATTGACCACAGACGGTCAGGCCTATCGATCGGTGGACCCAGGACGAACCAACAACAATTCAATTTGAATCATCAACGAACATTGGTGATCAAATATCATTTCATAGCTAACTGATTACAGGGTGATTCAGTTTGATATTACATTGTGCTACATGAGTTATCTGAATATCGCGAACTTAAGTATTCATGTACAAGACACCGAGGCAAAGCTTTTCGTTGCAATTTTCATGCAATATGTTGCGCTGGATGTTTGTCATAACACTTGTACACGATATAACTATTGAAGGATATTGTTTCAATAAATATAACATAATGTAAAAGTGTGCGTATCTTTAATCTTAATTAATCTAGCTCGGGTGATTCAGGGTAAAATAATATCACTGTCGATTCGCTGTCGACGGGTAGGAATCCTCCAAAAAGATATCATGTCCATTTTCCACATTTTTTGTCCATTTTTGTCATGTTTATTATGATGATCAAATTACAATATTTTGTGTGATTCCTGTGTGACCAATGGATTGAAATAAGCAAAAAATATTTCAGCTCGTGCATGACGTAAGAGGCGACAGTGTTTTGATATACTTTGCTGCAGTTCTTTAGATATCACGATTCTGGTGGAGTCTATCTCAGAACCCGATATCTCCTGAATCATGTCTATTAACATCAATGAAAAAGCAGGGAATTCTTTGCTTGCCCAACAATTCATGGCAATTGAACGCTTACCAAACTGTGACGTCATTCCAACTTTCAGTTGAAGGAACTGACCAATCAACGTGCTCAAAAATTGCTTTCCAAACATTGCTATTTTACGGACCCAATCGGAACCCACAGGCTTATTCTAGTTTCATTCTGTATATTCATTTGATGTTGTGTTATTTTGCAATGTGTACGTTAATTTGTTGTGCCTGTGCTTGGAATCTTCCTTTCTGTTGGCGTCATATAACATTTTATGTGCTGGCACGCTGTAAAACGCAAATTTATAATACCATTCTTAATTAACTAATGCATAATTTATTATATCAACATTATGTCTCGGAATAGAAATTAAGTTTAATTTGCAAATTTATAATCGAAGACATAACCTGAAACGATTAGATTAACTATCATAATCACACAACCGAAAATAAACGGATCTCAAATTTATTATATGTTTATATTTTTAAAATGATCAAAATACACAATTAATTAACGCAGTGTTGTATGCCTTTTGGGGGCCGATGCCCCATTCCCTTTCACATCCTATTTACGAAGAAATGCCCATTCACAATAAAAACACATACATTGTTTTAATGTGTTTTAATCCCAATTTTACAGTTTAAAACAACAAATAATAATGATGTCGACGTGTAAACTGTATCAATCATACATGTTTACGATCAGGACGTTTTTTTCAACTATGAACAGGAAACGCCCCCATTCGCAAAACATAAAAAAACACTTCATCAACAGTTAAACATGATAAAAAATCTAAAGCACTGGTCATTTCTTGGAGAATATCTAACGAGAAAAAAGACAATCTTTCTTTGGTAAGATAATTCAAGCAACCACATTCGATAAGTATCGCCTGGAAGCAGCAGCTGACTCGATTATATGGAGTCTTTCAACGAAGGGTAATGAAACATGCATTATAGTTACTGGAAGCAGCCAATCAGGGAACCGAAATAACAAAAAATATTGGATCAGAGTACGGAGTGACGTATAACTAATACTTTTTTTTAAAAAAAATAATAGCTGTACAATATTATCTTACAAGAGACTACAAGATGTAAATGCTAGCTCTTATTTGTTCATCCTACGCAGAAAAACGTTATATTATGTTCGTAGTTTATTTATCCTCGTGCAAAAATGATTTTGTGTTTATCACATGACATTAACTAATGACGGATACAGCTGATGGCATTTAAATGATTGCTAATACAACAGCTTTCAACCTGGCTTAAAAATAATCGATAAATAATGTACAGCATGATGTTTTGTCATGAATGTTTTCATAGTTCAAGGGAGTTAACTCATACTATTATGGTTATATTGAGCTTAACCAATAATCAATCAATAGTTAACATCACAATGATTAACTGTAAATAAGAAATGGGGTACTAACGATAAGCCCACATTCCATATAAGATTCTCAAACTATAAAATACACCTAGCATACCTTTTTCAAGAACATATCAAAGATGTTCCGGTTAATTAACGGCATCATAAGATTTGTAAATAGTCAAACAAAGTTAACAAGAGGGCCAAGATGGCCCTATGTCGCTCACCTGACTGAGCTTGAGTCAACCAACATAAGTAGATTATATAATACATGTACACTCAAAATTCCAGAAAGACGAGATGGGCAAGTAGTTAGAATTTTGATTTGTTTTAAAGATGTAACATATGCGTAGAATGGTTCAAACTTGATAGAGGTTCACCCATGCTAAATGTCAGTGATATAACATCAAAATCAGGTCGGTAGATTCTGACAAGAAGGCTTTTGAAGTGTTTACTATAGCTGCTAAGTCTTTGAACTAAGATAAAAATCCAGTCCCAGCACAAAACTAACCTGTTATGTTTGAGAACGGTTTCAAACTAAAGCATCAGACTAAACTATTGTGCATGAAATAATCCACAGTTCCAGCACAATAAATATTCCTATGAGTTTCAAACACAAGCCTTCCCAAAGTCTTTCGCTTGAAAGAATCTTTGTCGCAGTGCACTCTCCCCCCAAAAAAATAAAGCTCCTCCCCCAAGATTTTAAGTACACTTTGACACTGAAAATCTCAAGCAGACTTCTTGCTGTGATGAAACTAGCTAAAAATATGGTATTGCTTTATTATGAAGCAGTAAAACATCCCTGTCTGAACCATAAAAACTCTGATGTTATATTCAGAAAACACCTATTTTAAAATGGTTCATGATATATGAAAATATTTCAATCATTGAAATTGAATAATTCATCTGTTTATGATGAATTATCTTTTAAAACTTATATCTGGTATAATATTGTATAATAATCGCAAAAAAAAGTTTATTTAAAGAGTTTATTACCTCTTCTAATAATAATTGCTAAATACAGACATTTATGCTATAAAACAAGGGAAGTAATTTGACATAAAACTAATCCCATCCCCTGGCAACCATGTTTTTTACGAATCATAATGGCTAGAACAAACTTGGTAAAGACTCACCCAAGGAACATTTCTGTGAAATTATTTTAAAATCGAGCCAGTAGTTTCTGACAAGAAGATTGCTTATATAGTAAACTAACCCCACCTCCTGGCCGCAATGTTTTTGACGAATCAAGATGACTTGATCAAACTTGGTAGAAGGTCACCCAAGGAACGTTTCTGTGAAATGATATCAAATTTGGCCCAGTGGTTTCAGGGGAGAAGTTGTTAAAAGCTAAAAGTTAACGACGGACGACGGACACCACGCGATCACAAAAGCTCACCTGCTCAGGTGAGCTTAAAAGTAAGAAGATTAAGAAATACACAGGTAGTCGCCAATGCTCAAATGCAGCATTTGGTTCAGGTAATTTATGTTTGGTCTCCAAGGGAAATTTTCAGGCCTCTGAAATACTGATAAACACGGAAGCTAAATGAGACTTGGTATAGCTCTCATTGCATACACTTGCAAGATCATATAATTTAACCGTTTAGTTATTGAAGTCGATATTGTTTAGCAAAACGTTTAATATAAAATTGAAAAAAGAAAACACCAACCATATCAGTAGTGATAGTACAAATTATTATTTCAAATAGCAAAATAAAAAAAAATAGTCATTTAATTTATGGGAGAGAAACCAAGTCATTTATCACAAACATGTTTGATAAGATTACCCGTTTTACATCCACACATATAATTTATTTATTTTCCATATATCCAGTTCTATATTTAAACAAATACATCTGACGTATGCGTTTCACTTATAAGTTTGTAAACTATGACTCATCGTCATTTTAACAACATCTATTGAATACATATCCAGTTGAGTATCTGATTAAGTCACTATCGCAGTCTAGGAATAAAACTGACTCGGTCATCCTTACTGTTAATGCACGGTTAGTTTTGTTGAATATTATGAAATACCACGTGAGCATGAGCAAATGCTATTTATAGTTGTCGTCTTTATTACTCATTTAGTAAGTCTGCTAATTTATTCTTATAAACGCACGTTATTGGTTAAATTGTATCGTATACACTTATCAAGTTAGGAAGATAAATCAGATAACAGCTAAATATAAAAAAAAACAAATGTGAAAGGTTTAGTACGTTATATAAACATTATACGTTTAATGTACTGACAACAAATTATTGACATTTCAATGTTTATTATAAGTTAATTATTTACGCTTTCATTAAATAGTGTATATATATTTGAATAACAGTACAAACCAAACTGAAATACACCTAAATTTAGTAATTGAAATTAAAGTTTAAGCTTAATTCGTATCAAATGCATTTTATTATATGCTTACTTGATGTCTTATATAAGAATAAGTTCATGTCGCGACACAGGTATTAAACACTTTCGTGTTAAATATTCTATTTTCCTAAAAAACTGCTTATTTCAAGCAATTATTATTATCAATGCCGTAACTAATTTAAATGTGGATAAACAATTTGCTACGGCTGTTATTGGACAGCACGAAAACTACACAATGAAACGTCCTACCCAATGCAAGCACACTTTAACGTCGGGAAATCACCTAATAATGCGTATGAAAGATAAGTTTGCCATATCGCAATGCTATAAACCAAGTCTGAATATAAGTGGTTAACTTTTAAATGAAAAATGATGAACATGTAGATGCACTTGAATTTCATCATGATCACAAAGGTTATGATATGTGTTGCAAATCCATAAATACTTAATACCAGAGACAAGAAGAATAGTGCAAATTGTAATTGTGTAATGCAAAAAAACAAAAAACAAACAAAACAACAACAAAGAATTTACAATACAAGAATTAAATCATTAACAATAATAGATGATGAAAGTACAACTTACTTTTGAACATCATAGAACTAAATCATAAACAAATCAGAACTAATTAATTACCAATACTGAATCGTTAACAATATCAGAACCAAATCACCAAATCATGAAGAATACACAAACTGAAATATGAACAAATAACACGAGAGCTAAATCATGACTATTACGCAACACACATATTTCATCAAAGACTGAAATGACGCATTGTATACTGTAACTGCATAACATTACAAAACAGTGTGCATGTTGGATTTGCAACATGTTTTTGGTATTATCAGAATCACACAGCATTTGAGGTTCGGATTGAACAATCAGTCCTGAGCGATAACTGTTTGGCACAAAAAACGTTTTTCTTCAGGACAGAATTTAAAACCAAATGGAAGCAAATGCTTCTTGCACACCAAACACTACTGAATTACTTTTTTTATTCAATTCAGCATTACATTTTACTACGATCGCTTTACGACGGCAACTTATATAATTGACGTCAAATATTTGTATACGTCCGCTATAGTCAAAGCGCGAGAATTTTATATCAGCCGTTGGGTGAGATAGAAATATTCAAACCTGGTAAAATGCAGAGCTCGGTAATGCATATAAGGGAATGTCGTGGGCGGGCCAGTAACATAACTTGGCATAGTTTGCACTCAATATCCTTCATAAATTTGTTCAAAGCCAAGTCTTTCCGGGAGACATTGAAAGTGTTGATAATTGACTATCTATAAAATCATTAACTGCTGCAGAAGAACAAAAGTGAAAAGTCTGACAATCTGAAATGTTTCAATTTTAATCAAGATATCAATATAGAGATGATTTTCAGGTTTTTATGGTTTGAGTTTATAAATAGAAATCAATGAGAACAGTATGTCAATATCCAACTTGAAATCATAATAATATTCAAATTCCATTAAGATACTTAGAAATCAAATGAAATGTATTGTATTTTGTTGAGTTTTGATTTCGGGCTTTCTTCATAACTCAATGATATAAAAGCTGTAAGATCATACACACATCATACACACTTCCTCAATGTACTGTTTCGCTACATGCGTTACCTCGACTGGATCATCCATGCACGTAACAGAACCGGTACAAAACACAAAACTAACGTTGTGTAGTTTTTGCACACATAAAAATATATGTCAACCGCAATGCAAAGTTTTAAAGGACACAGCCACCAAAAATTAACATAGAATGGGTAGTATAAGGACAATAAATACATGTACATGTATAAGAAATCCCAACAGCGGTTATCGCAATGGAGTGAGCAGTGGCCAACCTCCACTAAGGAGGTTTCATCTAATGTATGTGCGCAACTGACTACTTGTACTTTACTCGTGATTCTATATTATTTTAAAACGAACTCAAAAATGGGTTGATACCACGGCCTGCATCTTAACTCTAATGACGTTTTCGCTTATATACCTCTATTTCGTCGGCATACCGTTTACAGTTTGTTTTTTTAAAACAAAATGATATCGCGAACCATGTTTTAAGCTACATATTTATTGAATGTCTATTGACAGTTAAACAAGACTATAAACATAAACGTTACGAGCACGGTTTGGGTCAATACCTCAGATATAACCATTGCATTAGCTATTCCTTTTACAATTTCAATATCCATGTGCACTATACACTCGCCATGCTAATCCTTCCATAGAAGCACCTGTTTATCTCAGGTTAGATTTCAACACATTGTATATACACGATATAAACTGGTGACACCTACTGTGAGAATGTGGTATAATTTAGTCGAATGCTTGCAATTTAGTTGCAATTATATTTACAAGTATTCATACACACTATGGACAAACTTGTCTGGTACAACACCGTAAGACTGAAAACAGCACTTATACTTGGAAATGAATGCACTGTGGTTGCACAATACGTTTCAGAGTTATCGCTACACTAACCTTCATTAACTTTCGCAGAATCGTTTGCTAAATAGCAATTTCTCTCCAATTAGATAATTGCTGCGGTCAATTAAAACTGTCGATTGCAGCAATGTGTTTCTTTTTAATGACACCATTGATTATACTCTTTTCTGGATTCCCCCATTAACGATAACCTAGTTCTCGATGCAGGCCTGGTGGCGATCTTTAATGCTCACATGGCTTGTATCGTACTGTAATAAATAGAGCACAAATGCTGATGGACAGAAATTCGAAGCTCCACAGACACACAGGTAAGGACCAAAATATGTTACGGTGGGTGGTATGAGTACAAAACAATGCAGTTATTTACTTTGGTTTCAAATGTCAGCTCTTATTTCTGATCGGATTCTTCACGGCCAGGTGGTGTTAGACGTCATTTCAACATTATTCACCACTCTCTGCTGATGTTGTTGGTTCGAGACCATCTCGTTTCAAAACCGTTATGTTGGAAGGTTTGCCAGTTGCCTTCAGAATGCCGGTGGTTCCACTAAGATTCTTGATTATACGTATGTCGTCTTCCTCCACCAATGATATAGTTGTCATACATCTGCGATGTGTTGGATATAATACCCAAGTCTTTTTTACTTCATAGCATTCCTTAATAATACTTAACTGAAACGTTTTATTTATATTATTACATTTGCCCTAATAGATTTTGAATCAACGTATTTTATGGATATAAATAAAATAAAAGTAAGTAAAGTAAATAGTGATTTAATACAATCTATATATGAGACTATCTATTCTTCTCGATATAAACGCGTCATTTATTCAGTTATATTCAATTATTTATTGGAATAGGTTACTTTTGTTGTGTCTATATTATATACCTTAATATGAAAGCACACTTACAAATAGCAACAGTTGTTTGATTTCGAATCCATTGGACAGCGGCCAATCAAAGCTTACAGAACATCAACCGTCGCCAATGTGACTGCTGAACGTCTCTTTCGAATTTATTAATAATCCGTTTAAACAACAACAACAACATAAACAAAATAATTAACAAAACCAAAACGAAATAAAATATTATACAAGGTTGATTAATCCAATAAAGCCTTCAAAATGCAAAACGGTTGTTGTCAATATATCTAAAGAGTTAATAAAACAAGCTAAAAATAGATATTTTTCCTAAGTAGTTGGTTTTACATATAACATATAACTTCAAAATTGATGTGAATATATATGATGGTCAACGACGACAATGTGTCTTAACATCACCATTTCTATACCTTTTACTACGGTTCGAAATACATTTAGTGTTGTTTTCCATTTCATTCATATTAATGGACGTATTGATGTAAATCAGTGTTGCCAGGGGACATGTCTTTTATCGTGCATGGCAGATGGTCTTAGAATAAATATAGCTTCAGGTTCTGAATATTCAACGGATTTTTACCAAATCGAAGTGTTTGGTAAACGAACCCAACTCATCTGGACGATTATAAATGTAGTACTCATCATCTAAAGATTGCTGCACTTTCTTTTGTCAAATTTAGTTTCGTAATAAGAAAACCTTTAAGAGAAGTCTTATATGAAGGGTGACCTACTTTGGAACGTTATGCATGTTCACCATCCTGTAAATTCATCAAAAATTTTGTTGTAAATAACTCAAATTTAAAATCATCATATCTCAAAATTTTTGTAAAATCTTATTTTTTCAGTCAACTGTGTTGTTTTCAGATATTTTAATACTTCTGTATAACGAGCCTAACGTGGCCGACAAGTCGTTTAAACATTTACCTCTAACTGTCGGGGTGTTCGGCTCCATCACAGAGCTTAACCAATAAGCTTAGTGAGAAAGTCTGGCGGTTACTTACGAATGGACGATGGTTCTACTTAGATTCATTTTTAGATATTTTCCCACAAATAAAACTGGATATGCCATAAATAATATGCCATATGTTGAAAAAAAAGCGTTTAAATCCAGTAAAAATATTCTGCCAGAAAATGTAGTTAATAACTATTTAAACAGTGTTCAGTGTATTTGTATTTAATGTTGAATAATGAGTGATTTAAATTTTAAATATTTGAGCATTAAGTCCAGGATATGGAGTAAAAACTTTGATAAAATGTAAGCCCTTTATATCGAACTTTAAATTTGTTAATAAACAAAATAAAGAGTTATTTTTAGTTATTTTCACTTATTTTAATTACCATATAATACAGTGTGTGCTTTTAAAACGTGTGTATTGGCCTATATATAGATACAATAAAAATGACTCTACATCACATTGGTTAACACTGCTCTGAATCATTATACAGTCACGATTCCTTCCAGTGCTTCGCTCAGCGTTGCACATATATTACAGCATTCTATTGATGTTCTATTTCTTTTGAGCTCTGGAAAATGCATTTGAGATCCCCGATCTTTACACAAGTGGCATGTACACAAGTGCTGTTCAAGTGGCTACAGAGAGTATTACATTGTCTTAATGGTTCAAAAATTGCAAAAAATATCCCTCTATTGAGTTTAATAAAATGGACATGATGTTATTTTGCAACGTAGTTAAAATTCTTAAACACTGATGTATAAAATTGCGTAACGTTTTAAGTAACTCTTTGAAAAAGATGTTTCTTCAGAAACATGATAGTCTTTGTAAACAACGGCCGCCTCTTATGTATATGTAAGTCTTGATAGTTAGGACTAGAGTAAGCGTTAGAGTTTTGCCGTATTTCTTGTTATAAGTTACTATAATCAGTTTTATTCATTATATGTGTTGTTTAAATACTATGTGATAGATACGACAGTGATATCATCTGTTGTAAATGTTTATGTTCGAGTTGTAAATTTTATTTTCTTATTATAATTATGTATATATGTTATTTCGTCGACTTAGTCTTTTGAATGTTACGTATTGTATTGGCCGTGCATTTTCTTACATAAAAAGTCTACTCAGCTGTTGACATCAAAGTAAATACCAAAGCTTGAAACTATTTCTTTTCACAGATACATCTCTTCATTGCCCATATAACCCTGTCTCTATTGACGTTTTCAATCCTAAACATCAAAAAGAAGCATTTACGAGGTGCATGTTACTACTGTGATGTTACAAGGACTAGCCGACCTCTTGATTAACCCAAATTTGATCATAAGAAATTATTCAATGAACACATGCAGCTAACCTCAATACGATACAAAAATTACACACAACTGCATGCATTAAACACATGCAGTTGTAAACACATTTCCACAAAAAGGCAATAAGTATTGACCAACATAATGATTGATTTTGATTGTTTAACATAAAATCTCACACACACACACACACACACACACACACACACACACACACACACATATATATATATATATAATAAGTCAATCATCAAGTGTATACTTGATCATCAAGTGTATACTGAAAACAACAACACTTATTGTATTTATAGATTATTCTCTTTTATATCAGGAAATCACAATAAATATCAAGGAATAATAAAATGCGTTCTTACCTGAAATCATAAATGTATAAAATAACCACAGCGCAAGGCCAATACCATAACAACGTACTTAAAAGACAAATTAAGCAATAACTCTCTTATCCAATTTTAAAATATTACTTAAATGCAATATGTTACACAATATGTATCTTTTCTTGAGCTACTTCTGACAGTTGTTCTTAAATAAAGGTTTGGACATTTAAGATATGTTGATATTCAATAACGATGGCATGTGAAATAAACGTGCGAGTTATAACATTATTGTATCTAGTGTTACTCTCTTTCTACCAATCCCCCTAATATCTCTCTCTCTCTCTCTCTCTCTCTCTCTCTCTTTCTCTCTCTCTTGCTCTTTTCTCCTTTTTTATTTTTATCTCATTTTTTTTATTTTACAAAATACATATTCTATAGGTATTTTAACCTTAGCATGAAGATGATTTTCCATTGCTAGGTGCTAGGTAGTATAGTCTATACGTGAATAAAACATGATTTGAGGACTGTGAATTATAGTATCTAGTCATGGTACCTTGAGCATGAGTATAATTCCCTTTTATCGATTTATCTTATTAGAATACAAGCTGATAATGTGGTATCTTCTTCAGTGTGTGTGTGTGTGTGTGTGTGTGTGTGTGTGTGTGTGTGTGTGTTAGTTCGTGCGTGCGTGTGTGAGTGCGTGCATGCTTGTGTTTATGCGTGCGAGCGGATGGGTGTATCTGTATGTCATTTGTCATTTGTATATGTAATTATTTAAAGCCAAACGAATGGTTGTTCGATTACAACATATGAGCTTTAATTTATAAATGACAAATACACAGCACTGTGACTGTAACATAATCACATGTTTCAAAATGCCTGAAGTGTAAATGGCTAAATCACGGTTAACAACAACAGCTGTATATTTAAGTTCTGCATGCAATGTACAATCTATTCAATGACGTATTGATTAGCAAATCATAAGTTTGTTAACATTTAACAAACAACGTGTATCATATATGTTATTCGATCCATTTGCACCGGTTTACTCACCACGATTGATTCATGTAATTAACTTTGCTTGATGTTTTTGTTTAACATAACTATAAACAGAATATCTAATTAAGCCTTCCCTTTGTAAAAATATATCGTTTGTTTTTTAATACAGATACTCATACTGCCATAATTAAACCCATGTTTGCAACAGCTTTAAATGTCTATTCGACTATATGATTAATCAATTACAATATGTACATTGCTGTTTACATATATCTAACACAGGACATACTAATTAATGGACTAAACAACCACATAAATGTATCACTTTGCTTATAAAAGTCAAGCTAACATTGTTTTTTGTAATAATTTATATGTAAAACGGCATAGTCTTTAATATAATTTTCAGAGAGAAATTGTTGTGAAATATTATAATTCATTTTATCTATTAATCTGAAATCGTGTGGTCAGTTAATCGGGATAATGGACAGGGTGGAATATCGATTCTCTCAGTAACATTTGTACGTAAAAAGGAGGTTTTAAAGGGATACGTGGATACACTGTAATCGGTTTTGATAATTTTCACATTTAAACAAGCACCTTAGGAAATGTTATATCCATAAAGTATTAATTGAATATCCATGTTTTAGAAAGTTTAGTTTTCTATGAAACTAGTACTGCCACGTTATTAAACATAATTAAAACAAATTTTAAAAATACATTTTTTTTAATTAAATAGAATATATAAATCACATATATATGGTCGAAGATGTCCACAAATATGCGAAACAGAATAATGTTCAACCGTTTAAAGCTCCTAATCACTATTGAATACATACTGGGGTATTTTAATTTCACATTGACATCACTGAGATGAACTCTATTTCAGAACAAGTGTTAAGTGAACATTTGTTAAAGTGTGGCGAGTCCCTTTAAAAGTGTGATAGTTTACATTATTTGCACCGGTGTGGCGAGTCCCTTTAAAAGTGTGGTAATTTACATTATTTGCACCGGTGTGGCGAGTCCCTTTAAAAGTGTGATAGTTTACATTATTTGCACCGGTGTGGCGAGTCCCTTTAAAAGTGTGATAGTTTACATTATTTGCACCAGTGTGGCGAGTCCCTTTAAAAGTGTGATAGTTTACATTATTTGCACCGATATGTCTATGATAAATTAGATAAAAAATAAACTAAAATCATTTCTTTATCATACTTAAGCCGAAAAATGTTAAATTTCATTACATAGAAAATATACAAAACTGACATACATCCGTTATGTGTATCGCTTACGATGTTACTTCAATATCACTTCATTATACTATTTACTATCTACATGTTGTAAATATATCTTATATAATATGTTGTGTGCAATATCGTTTTTTGGGAAGTTTTGTAATTGGAACCTGTTTGCAACATACTAAAATTTACATAAAGTAACTTTTTTAAATATAAATTTAGATAATCACGACAGAACACGATAATATTTATATTTGAAAGATCCAAAGCAATTTCCCTATCTCAATCAGATACTCCTGAATGTTTCCTTTTCCTAGATACAATCGCAACATATTTGTTTAAACCGGAACCCACAAATGTTGAGTAACGTCTGCTAAGAGTTATGGACATTACAAAAGCACGTGTGTATTCTGAGCGCGAAAATTTTATCTTGACCCCAGAGAAGGATGGAACACTAGTACCGGTTATACGATGGATGTCCGTATCCGTTTTGCACACAAAACAAATAGTAATTCAGAACCAAACGATAGGGCTGTCAGATGCAATAACTAATCAATTTCCAAGTTTAAACTCAATTTTTAAAGGAAAGGCCACTTGAATTTTCCGTCACTAAGACTATTTTAGTATTTTAAATTTGTGTTCTTTATCCAAGTTCAACAATGGGTATACTATGCACTGTAACCGGAACAAGAAACAACCGTGGCTATTTTACAGGATTTTTGTTTTCAAAGTTTTATAAATTCATAACAACATGTTTGTTTAACGCTTTAGATTAATCACACAATCTGATTAAGTCCTTTAGAACACATTTTATATAAGGACTGCAAAGGCGCCATGTCTCTTACATTGTATTCGAATTACATTGTCTTCTGCTCAATGAAATACATGTAAATATTTTTTTCAAATCTTAACGTCTTTCGACATCTATATAATATGTTTAAGGTGAAATATGACAACTCTTTTGACGCTATCGTCCATATTATAATACATTGAGTTGTCCTTGATTTGATTCGAGTAGTCCACACCACATAAAACATATAACATATTTTGACATGTGTACACGTTTCTGGATGCCATTGCATAATATTCATAACAGATGTAAACAGTGTAAGGTCATTGACAACCATAAGTCCTAAACTACATATTGGTTTAAAACTTACATATATTTACCGATACTTTAGTGCTATATAAGCTGAGCTGTTTTTGATCTTATTCTGTGTGGCAGGGCCCCATGTTTAACGCATTTAGAAATGTAAATATGTCGGTGAAAGTGGTCCAGAAATATAATTTGAAATTTTAATATAGTCTGTTTGGATATAACGTTTTATTTTCAAAATGAAATTGTATTTTTCGATACAGATGTCAAAACATTTTTATTTCAACTAAATTGATATTTTTTTAACGTTGAAGTTACAACAAAAATATAATAGTTAAATAAATCATTAACATTTACGACAATATATATTAAATGTTTATTTCTAATACAGAAAAATACATTATCCTAGAAAATAATCTCACGGATGCAACGAAGTGTTATTAAAGATTGTTTATCTTAGTTTATAACTAATAAAAATACTTTGCATATGTGTTTGTACGTAAATTTCAAAACAATAAGTATTTCAATGTGTGATGACGTCACTGATGCCTTCCTACATCAGCTTCTGAAGTGTAGCGTGTATGTAGCAAGGCATATACACAACCGTGTACACGGTAGAACACACGCAATACGAACACACCCATCAATCAATACATTTTCGTTAAAAAAAACATTTTATCACCTATACTTATTAACATATTAATCAAGACATGCATGTACGTACGGATAATATTATGTGCAAGTATGAATACGCGCATGTGTATAAAAAGATCGTACTTTGTTTTTAAAATCTCCCATTCCAGACAGTTTATACAAAGTCACTCTATATAAAAACTTATAAGGATGTGTCACATCGGTAGGTTATGGAGGTCAAGGCCGCTTGTGGCTTATGACAACTACTGGAAAATTTGATATTTTTATTATAAAAATATATTTCATATCAAATAAAAAGATAAAGCAAATAAACGGAAGCACATGTGTTGTTAGTACCACCTGCAAATATGAAGCACACGTTTAAGTTATCGATTTATTGATATTAAGATCGATGATGGTATGCTCTTTGACATATTGCGGGAAACGCATTTGCAGAAAGGTGCACATGCAGACAGGACACTTTGCCAAATGGTTTATTGTCACTGAATCACATCCTTGACATTTCAAACATGCAAGTTTCCGCATTTTGTGGTTTTTCACAGTTCGCGAAATTATTTTTCAAGATAAGTGATAAGTTTATATTGAAAAAAATGCGAAAGTATTCCTGCGCCAAACAATGCTAGAAAGCAAGGAAGCGGAATCGAAACCTGAGTATTTTTATGACAAGACACGATGATTAAATGCGTCTTCTCATACAGCAACTAACCTGGGTACTTTTATGACAGGACACGATGATCAAATGTGTCCTCCCATACACAACAACTAACGAGTCATGTACACTTCTGGAGTTAAGTTGAATTATGCAGGAAATAGAAAACCAAAAACCTCCAAACAGGCTTGATATTAATAAAACAAAATTAAAAAGTTAAAAAAAAAATACCCGCAACATCACGAAAAACCAAGGATGATTTTTTAACAACTTGTACAGTATCCTTTTCCCCTTAACTAAAAACTGATGAACATGCACATCTGCAGAAATGAGCAGAACATGCACTACAGCCGTTATTGAAGAACACATTGGAGAGCTGTCTGACATTGCCAATTCCAAAAACAAAACATTAATAATACCGTTGTGACGATATTTTGATATAAAAAGCTATTTATTGATTTACTTATTTAATAAACTTATCCTATTTGTTTGTATATTATTTTATATTAAATAACATGTTAAACGTGTACAATATTGTTTTATTATAAACTTGTATATGATCGGAGAGAAAACAACTTGCTTATACAGTGTACTATACCTTTAGAGCTCACACATTAGTAAACTGGTCTTTAAGCATTACGTGGAACATTAATCAGTTCTTCTTGTTACTTTCATAAACTGTGTGTAATGTTTTAAAGTAAGTGTTTCGTCGGTATTTTGATAAGAGAAATACATTTTTGTTTACTGTATTCATTTATACATAATCTATATATGATTTTTTATTAAAAATTCACCTGTAAAATGTTCTGTTTTGTTTTGATTGTATTTTTACTTGTACGTGTATGTGTTTTATTATTCAGATATCTAATATTACGACCTTATTGTCATTGTTTTATTGATAAAGAAGAACTGTTGAAAAGTCGATTCATAATATGGACAGAATATTTTATATTTCAATATAACTTACGTTCATCATTAAAAAGTGTATATTATTTCATTATTGTTAATGTTATGATTGTTAAACTATTTTTAAACACAAAATAAAATATACCAAATTATATAGATAAATAATTTCAGAACTTGAATATTTCAATTAAATCAAAACAAAAAATATTTTAAACGCCATTTTATACTGTATCATGTATATATTTTAAGGTTTAATAATGATAATGATGCATGTGGCATAAACGTTTCTTTTAAAACGGGCATGGTTTTACAAACCCGGCTTAGTTTTGTACACATACCGGTATTTATAACGGAAGTGGGTATTGTTGGTGACCTATACAGTGCGCTATTAAATGACCATATCGAGATTCTCGGGTAATTATTTGTCCACCACTGATCAATACAACACAACTGAATAGGGAAGACGGGTCAAAAGTCCAAATATGCGACCAGCGCAGATATAGCTTTCAATACATGTGTATAGCTGTATTTAGCTACATACATTCAGTTAGCTGTACACGGCGCTCGCCTTCACATCAAACCACGTATACAAAGTATTATGCATATAGAATCAGAACCAGTTAAATAATGTTCGACATTTCTGCCGATGTGTTCCATATTTGTCAATCTGTTCTATTATTTAATATGTTGCTTTTAGTTACACTAACTTTAAACGTGTGTGTAATGTACTGCGATAGTGTTTAAGTTGTGTGTTTGGTATATATATATATATATAGCATACAACAGAGTACATAAGGTATGTATACTTGTCAATAACATATTTGTACCTGTATATGAGCGTTCTGATATATATGATCTGTTCAAGTTAACTTATAAATGACATAAGATTACATATAAACGAGAGTTCTGATATATATGTTCTATTTGAAGTTAACTTGTAAATGACAGAAAGTACATATGTACCAGCGTTCTGATCTATATGTGTTCTATTGCAAATTAACTTGTAAATGATAGAATTGTACATATGTACCAGCATTCTGATATATATGTGTTAACTTGTAAATGACAGAATTGTACATATGTACCAACGTTCTGATATATATGTGTTCTATTTCAAGTTAACTTGTAAATGGCAGGATTGTACATATGTACC
>CM055895.1:41033543-41089450 GCA_029582155.1 Panopea generosa | reverse complement strand
AAGTCATGGTCGACACCAAATTTATTGGTTTGGCACAGGCCTTGATATTGTATCTATGGTTTGCATTGTAGCTAGGCGCACTCGCCGTAGTCTGGTCTGTACATTTATGTCTTGGTTATTCACAAATAATTATCTCCATATATATATAAGGTAATGCATGTTTTTTTTTATGATTAGCGTCATTTTATGTCATTAAGTCATTGAAGGCTAACAAATGATCTCTTACTTAAAACTCTTTTCAGTGATTCTAGAAGATTAACCAGTACCTATCTCTCAACAAGTAGCTGATAACTTTTCCACTTGAATCAGTGGTGAGAGACGAATGTCAATGGCACGCATGTTTTATATCTATCATCACGGAGACTGGACCGGGAGGGGGTCCAAACTCACAAGCCCTGGTTTGATAGTTAGACACGCTACCGACTGAGCTGACTAGGCCGGAGTCAATGAATGAACACATAATAAACTGTGTCATCATAAATTAGTGAATAAATCCATGTATAAACTGTCCAGATAACCGTTGCGAGTGGTACTCAAATAATAAACAAATATTAGACCATTTGAAAATGCTCTAACCGACGCGATTCATAAGCCGAGAGCGAACATTGAGCTTCTAATATTAATCACCATCGTACAAAGGACTCGGCAAGACGTGGCCGTATTTTCCAATGTCAGATTAGTAAATTAATGATGCTTAAATTAAAAACTATCGGTTTTAGTATGAGAGACACCATCGAACGTAGCACTCGCCAATATATGTATAATAGGTTGATTAAACAAATTGTTTATGTGTCTGTATCAATATACTACAGAAAATATTATTGGATCAAATTCATTTTTATCATGTTTTTATGCATGTGTAAAGAATGTCGAATCACGTACAAATCAAATAAAGTTGAAAGTGGTCAGGGGCATAAGACATGTGTCACTTCTCTCCATTGAATCATATAATGTAGAAATAATACAAAACAATAATATTTAAATATAGATAAATATTCTGAACGGAACAGCATTAGCAAAAATTGTATACGACATAAACAGACAAATATGTATGAATTTTACATAACGGTGTCTTTTCTTATTCAAGTCAAAATTTTAACGAAATTGCTTCGATACTTTTAGCGAAAATGCATAAAATGTCAGGTACATAAAATGACAGGTTATGTGTTAGCTGTTCCGTACAGAAATAGAAAGGCTCATATATGTGCAAGCTATCAGCTCTCTTAGGTCGATATTATTGATATAAATAAATCATATTGTATTCTTTCATTTACTTTATATCAGTATCGTTATATAAGTGTCGTAATCAATAACTATAAATCGTGATACCACGGATATAACATTTGTTTTATAATGCACAATATCCTTTTCCCATAAAATCGGAGTGCATTTGATGTTAATGTGATAAATTTAAAGTATACTGGTAATTGAATGTTTCTAATTACTGCTTTAAAAATGGAGTTAATTGATATTAAATAATTACAAAGTGTGTATACATTATATTTGACTATATCAATGGCATATTCGATATTACGTGTAGGTTTATTTTTTTAAATACTCTACCCACCATTTTAACCAACCCAAAAATAATAATCTCAATACATCAGAGAGGCCTAATCTACATGTACAGCTTATCACGAATACGTCTATATAGAGATAATGTTTGACCAAAGAACTGCGTGAAGCTAACCAAATATCGACACCTGTTCATGCTATTTAATTGAATGGCTGAATTTATAATCCGTCCTTAGGTTAAATATATGACTGTTCAGTAATAATGCCCTTATTACCTCAACACATTGATAACATGAGCCCTTGCTAGGTATTATCGAACTACATCTTTCAAATATAATGTAAATAAACAGATATATTACACTTTTAAGTGGTCATTCTTATGTGACCCGGACAGTCATATCATACCGACCGGATATGTTACATTATTGACACAATAGCAGGCTTTTAACCGTACTTGAATCTACGACAAATCTATCACACTTAGAAAATAATTAGGATCCCATGTGTCTTAAGGCTAGTCACACTTGATATCATATACAATCTGTAAAATATCCGATAGAGATGGAAAAACACATACGTTCTATACTCTATACTCGATTTGATTGAATTGTTATACGTTAACAACGTTTTGCTTTTAATATTAAACTTATAAAAGCTGTAAAATATCCATTATATGATGTCACATATTGCCTTTTGTACTTTGAAGTTTCCTATATAGCATATATCATATTCTTTACAGATATCCATTTACACGGTTTACACATTTGTTTGCAGATGATATATATTTAATTGTCACCTAACGGATAAAATGTCATATGACCATATGCAAATAGTCAACGCGTCACGTTGTTAACATATCGGTTTGGCAATCATGTTGATGTATATTAGTAAGAAAAAAACTTTTTTTTACAAAATCATCTTGGTTGTAATCATATATCACTACATAATTTGAATATTAATCTTTGCTAAATATAATACGCTGTTTCTCCTCTAATATTTTCCCATATTGAAAAGTTTTTAAAGTACTTTTCCATATATGGGATGTATTCTCTCATGGATGCTCAATATTAAGACATGCAGTGCTACCGCTATTGCAGTTTTTAAAAAAAAATAAAAGATTGTTCAACTGTTCTTAAAAACAGCTGTCCGGTAAGATCTAATAAAAGTGACTTAAGCAGAACCAGTGATGTCTTGAAATAAATCCAAACCAAATCATAAAGGATTCTGTAGTGCAGGAATAGTCGACCATCACTCAAAAGGAGGCATTAGTATGTAATGAGGCGTAATGGAGTCATTTTCATTTTATAGATATAACGGCGGCATTGATATGTTTACGAAAGACAATGTTTTTATAGATATACGCATTAGTTTATTTGTGTTTTATGGACACACAGTGTGCCTCAGCATTAGGATGTTGTGTTGTATGACACACAGTGTTGCCTCAGCACTTTGTTTATTGTGTTGTATGACACACGTGTGCCTCAGCATTAGTTTATTGTGTTGGTATGACACACAGTGTGCCTCAGCATTTTGTTTATTGTGTTGTATGACACACAGTGTGCCTCAGCATTTGTTTATTGTGTTGTATGACACACATTGTGCCTCAGCATTAGGATATTGTTTTTCTTTTATTCAAACTTCATTCTAAGAAGTAAATTTTTTAAACAAATACAAAGCAATGAAATGAAGGATACAGAAAATCAAATAACACGTTTTATTTTTTTACTTATTAGAATATATATATAGGATATATAGGATATTCAATACTGAAAGTTTTATAAAACAAAATATTGAACTGTTAACATTTGTGTGTGAAAACGAAACAATGCAACTGTTACCCTACAACACATCCTGAAATTTATGTGTAGTAACTGTTATACATCAAATATTTATAAAATTATCATAAATATTCTGTCCAATCAAGATCAAGGCCACCCATTCTGTTAAACGTCCGCAACTTTTTACCAGTGTAATGCTATACAAGGTCTTATTTGAGCAACACAATAGTACTGAAATCTGTTAATATACAAAGGTATTTCAAAACTTAATTACATTTCCGGTAATCAAAACTCGATGATCTGAACATTTTTACTTCAAATATAAGAAACATCAAACAGCGTTTAATTTCTTAATGTGGATGTGGGTGTTTTTTACCTCCATGTACATAAAACAGGGTTGCCTATGTAATTGATAGTGTTTATTGCCTTCATTATAAATTACCAACTATTGGTGCAAATGAAAAGCATACATCGAAAAGGGGAAAAACAAATATCACATAGACGATCTTGATTCTCATTTAATTCAATAACCCGCCGTTTCTCCGTTTTTTTGCCTCCCTGTGACTAAAATGTACCTCCCGTAAGTATCGATAGCGTTCAGTGTCGATCATTTAAATAGAATTAGATGAAAATCTAAACCAATTAGACTCAAACCAATCTGACGTCATCGGCGTGTTCAGTAATCAAGCGGTAAATGTGTCTCACTTACAGTAACCTCCCTTGCATGACGATGAAGGAAGATTCGATTCATTAGGACACAGTGGATTGGTTGGGCATATTTATTATACATTGCTTAGATATTTTACAGGTTAGACGATTTAAGAACAATTTCATTAGTTTTGCCAGATTTTGATAACATTTGAATATTGCTTGATGAAGATGGTGACAGTTTGAAAGTGCTTAGTAATATACCTGACCGAATATATATATCTACCAATAGTGAAAGGGGTCACTAAATTATTGAAAATTGTGAAAAAAATGTTTTTCCTCCATATTTGGAACAGCCGTTAATTGTATAGAAACAAAACACTATACGAACCAGCGATAGTGTTTGCAGTGATCCGAAGTGTATATCCTAAACGGCAAAACATATACAACATTCATTGTTCCATAAGATGTTCATATCAACGTCCTGAGTGTTACTTACATGTCTTAATATATCCTTATCAATTTCGTTTATATTATTTAAAGCACACCTATGACTGGAAGTTCACCCAGAATAAGTAATAACACTTCTTTTATGAACTAGGGTAGCTAGAACATAGTTATACATATATTGTCCAGAAAATCAGTTGGTGCCACAATGTGTCAAAATTTTAGGATTTCTAACATTTGTTTATACGGGCTCCTCGGTGTTTTTATTTCTAATCTCTCAGAAGCTTGGAGATCATTCAGTATTGATCGAATATAGAATACTAAAAAAACTAACACGATGCTAAAGGATGTGATGGGTACTATTTCATTGCCTATCAATAAAACCGAGTCTGCTATTTGGTTTTCTTTGACGTGTTCTGTATTTCCAAGGAATAATTTTTATATATGTAGAGTAATATAACAATAAAGTTTTCTTTATTAAATCTATGATTATTCCTGATATGCTCAGATAAATAAGATATGCTTAGATAAATAAGTTAATTATGCTCAGGTAAATAAGAATTACTCAGGTTAAGAAGATAGTTATGCTCAGGTAAATAAGAAATGCACAGGTAAATAAGATATGCTTAGGTAAATAAGAAATGCTCAGGTTTATAATAAATGCTCAGGTAAATACGATATGCTCAGGTAAATAAGAAATTCTTAGATAAATAAGATATCCCCAGGTATAATAGATATGCTCAGGTAAATAAAAATACTCAGGTAAATACGAAATCCTCAGGTAAATACGATATACTCAGGTAAATTATAATTACTCAGGTAAATAAGATATGCTCAGTTAAATCAGAAATACCCAGTTAAATAAGTTTTTCTCAAGTAAATACAAATGCTCAGATAAGTAAGAAATGCTCAGGTAATGGAGAAATACTCAGGTAAATATGAAATGATAAGAAATTATCAGGAAAACATAAAATGATGATGTAAATAGAACATCTAAAAAAATAAGAAATTCTCAGGTAAATAGGATATGCTCAGGTAACTAAGAATACTTAAGTTAATAAGAAATTCTCAGGTAAATAAGAAATGCTAAGGTAAATATATAACTCTGAGGTGAATAAGAACTGCCCAGCTAAATAAGATACTCAGCTAAATAAGAAATACTCTGATAAATAAGAAATGTTCAGGTAAATAAGAAATACTCAGGTAAATAAGAAATGATCAGTTAAATAATAAATACTCAGGTAAAAAAGAACTGCTCAGGTTAATAATAAATACTCAGGTAAATATGTTGAGTGTCTGTGAGAATTGAATGAATAACGAACAATGCCAAGTAAATACAATTAATGTATTTGTGTGGTTAAAAGCTCAAGGACCGGTTTATCGAAATTAGTATATATGATCAAACAGAAATCTGAAATGCTCAGATAAATTATAAAAACTCAGGTAAATAAGAACTGATCAGGTAAATAAGAAATGCTTAGGTAAATAAGAAATGATAAGAACTGATCAGATAAATAAGAAATGCTCAGGTAATTAAGAAATACTCATGTAAATACTAAAAACTTAGGTAAATAACGAATGTTCTGATAAATATATAATAAAATAAACAAGTGATGTAATACGTAGCAGAAGTCGGAACAGGAAGAGATTAACTCATGAGGGTAGAATACAATTGTACACAAAGTATGATTGATTGATTGATTGATTGATTGAATATCTAGCGTCATTTTTACAGACGATCAGTTAACCTAACCACTGTTTCCTGGGATTAACCAGTACTCGAGCACACCTCATATCTGCAAGTAACTGATAACTTTCCCACTTGAATCAGTGGTGAGAGACGAATGATAATGAGACACAATGTCGTATATCAATCATCACGGAGACTGTTGCCGGGCTGGGGATTCGAACTCACGACCCCTGGTTTGATAGACAGACGCGTAACCGACTGAGATAATCGGGTCCGGCATATATACAAAAAGTAAAATTTACAGTTTCAATTTTACATGAATAAAATTACGAATATATAATTATACAATATATACAAAGTAAAGATAATTACTCAACAAAAAACACAGCTGGTTTAAAAAAGGTCCTATGATGGTATTAACACCTTTTTTCACACAGTTCTATCTCCTACAAGTTACGTAATCTACATCGCAATCCAAACTGCTTTTATTATTTGAATTTTAAAAACTGTTTTTAAAAATGCCCAAGATACTACTACAGCGTCCGGATTATCGTAGAGTTAGCATCGCTCGTCCCTTGCGGCGGTGGCTATATTAACTGGGTTATCTTCCCTTGAACTCTATACCGTACTCCGACGTCGGACCGTCAAGTCGTCCTTATGACGATTATGCGGGTTGCTGTCCTTATGACGGTACTACCACCAGCTGACTTTCTGTCACGTCCAGATACGTCGTTGACGTAGCGGACACATTTCTCTCTTACCTCTTAAAACGGCTACAATATATATATAAACTCAGATTTATTAGTTACTCAAATAGGTAATGACATGGCGTCTATTACTTATCATCTATCAATTTCATGGTACTTTTATCAATATATCATAACAGTGCAATCAATTCTTACCATCTAACAGTTTCATGGTAGATTTATCAATATATGATAACAATTCATTCAATTCTTACTATCTGCAGTTTCATGGCAATTTAAACAACATCTCATATACGACCTTCCGTCAATCTCAAAATAGCAATTATATCTCTACATAATTTCTCATTTATAATATGAACAATTACAGACCAATTCTGCATCTATTCACTTTGTGAATATTTGAATAACCATCAACAAAATTTAATTACACATATCAATAATTCTAACATAGTGAATTTCAACATTTCATCGTGAACACAATATCAACAGCTCAAAATACGTTCTCAGAAACCTCGGCCTATATTCTAACAAAACGCTTCTCAATACCGTGGATGTGTATTAAATAACAAACATTATCATCGGAATGGATATGAACAACTTATGGAATTTTACTTAGGTCTGATTTTGTCAAAAATATATCTATCAGACATTTAAATACAACATAATATAAAATTCACATACCCATCTGCCGTTATGTACTGGAACAGTAACATGCTCAATCTTTCTCGTCACAACTACACCCAAAGATGATTCTGCTAACTGGACAGTGCATCCATAATACAGTCAGCATATATAGCAAAACAGTCCACATACCTTAGTGAATTTCGTGTAAATCATGAAACAACAAACTTTCAAACATCGAACGATGCGGATTTTACGCTATTAGGCCAATGTAAACCTAAAATAGTTTTATGACAAATAAACCCGTTTAATTATTCTAACTTTCTTAATACTTAATGGAATTTGATGAAATCAACTTCAAAATGATTTATTCTTTAATCAAAGAATGAAAATGTAAAAAAGCTCTTAAAAACGTTACTCCTATCGAGCTATAGGTACGTTTTAACAACCTGACCTAAACATAGCCTATATCATCACGATGGACACGTACTAGCTGGCACTACTAAATTAGGCCATAACAACCTTACTATTTTGTTACAGAGATAGTGTCGAGTATCTAGCGAGTGGAACCGTTTATGACTATAAATGATATTCACCATCATTGAATCCCGAGTTCTTCCTATCGTCGGATATAGATAAGATATCGTGTTTTGATAATTTGATAACCAACTACTGATAAAATAAGTAAAATACCAATCGTTGGATATTTAACATATACAAGTTAGAAATAAGAAAAATAAATAATTTTCTTCAACGATTTAGCAATTATTCTATTCAAATTTATTTTTCATTAAGAAATATATTTTCCCGTTGGAGTATTTGCTAATATAATAAAAATCAATGTTTATGTATGTACGAGATATTTATCACAATAATTTATTTTTTTTCTAGACCAAATATCCCATTAACACGATTATGCGCTGTTTTCGTCTAACGTTGCCTTGTGTATTATTTTAACTTAACTGAATTAAGCATTTTAGCATACGTTTACAGAGTTAACGCTATATCACATTGAAGTTATGTTGGATGGTCTGCCTGACCGGATCTACACTAATTTATACAGTTTATCCTGATGAGATGTTCCGACAATAGAAAACGCATTGCATCGGTAAACCAGGAGTAAGCATTACATGGCGGTGTTGCAATTATGTCACTTTAAGGCGATACATCCTGTTGTTATTTCCTCTCTGTGTTGTTTTGTTGATATTACCATTGTTACTATGCTACTACCACTACCACTACCACTACTACCACTACCACTACTACTACTACTACTACTACTACACTACTAATACTACTACTACTACTACTACTACCACTACTACTACTACTACTAGTAATAATAATAATAATAATAGCAATAATAATAATAATGAAAATGATAACGATAATGATCATAAAAATGAAACTGAAAATTAAAATGCTATTGGTTTTGATAATGATACAATCATTTAGCCCGCAAGTTTTGTACGTAAAAAGTACAGAAACGTAACCTAAACGTGTTTATAGACATGCGATTTTGATAAATTGTTTAATATTAAAAATATGCTGTAAACGACATAAACCATGAGTAATCAAGGTACAGTAGCGGTTAATATTAAACAATATCACACTATACACACAATACACACAAGAAAATGGCAAGGTCATCACACCACAATTTAGCACATAGAATTATCACAGAAAGTGCATACATACAGAAAAAGTGACAATGGGCAATCGCCTTGGATTGGTCACTAGTAAAATTACTATTAGGCAACTTAACCTTCGTTTATGGATCAAACAACCACGTTCCTTCCCTATCGTCACATCATATATTGAGACCTTGTTGGCAAAGGTATATCTTGCAGTCTATAACAACTAATTTGGCGAAAACCTGTACCAGTATATTCATTTGATTTTATCTCTTTATAAATTAACCTAGGCCACCATACAGATATAGATAAGTATTATGAGTGACGGACGTAACGAACATCTAGAGAGAGAAAAACGGCTTAGTGTTCAGTGTTATTTGGACAAATTAACAAGATCATTACGACCAATTAAATGGAATCAAGCCTGTAAAATATATAATATTACCTTAAGTTCGTCATTAACTTATTATGCCATTTATATACTCCATACGCTCTCGCATTAATAACTTTAGATATATTCAGTTTCGAGTAAATTCATTTAGTTTTGGACACAAATTCATGGAAATAATGCCCTAGACTAGCATAACACACAAATAATATCACGTGTAAATAATATTTTCATTTCCCGGTACCTAACTATTTCCTTGATTCATTTAAACACAGTACGTTTACTTGGAAGCCGGTTTGGCATCCGTTATAGTTGTAATAATAGCAACTGATTTTATATGCATTGGACAACAATTGAATAAAAAGCCCATTAACAATGTAAAAATCCCCACGAGATCCGTATTTCAATTTTAATGACATCGTGGGTATTTTTAATTTGTATTAAACTACCTACCGGAGTTTTTTTCATTTAAAGCACGATAACTCTTTCGAAATAAACATTTAAAACGATACGTGTACAGCTTCATCAAAATATTGATATATACGTGTGGAGCGCGTGGTCCAGTGGTAGAGCACCGAACTAATGATAGGATGGTCGTGTGTTCGATTCTCCCCCTAGGACATGTGTGGTGTTATTGAGCAAGACCTTATTTTCTGCATATGCTTGGTACTGGTAAATTACGCTCGAAGTCTTTCTGGGAAGTGTGATTTGTATATGTTGTTATAACTTGTTTCACTATCGAAGTAAAGTAAATAAGTTTAAACTAATCTTTTATAAAACTTGTGCTACCATATTCCATCACAATATGAATTTGTTTTACCAAATTATCAATGTGTGATACCGCATACATTCATACTGTGAATATGTGATACCATGAATTAGTGATAATGCACTTTAACATAAAATGAATGTGTGGTATCGCACCCTTTCATACTATGAATGTGTCATGTCACATCCAATCATAATATGAATGTGTAATACCACAGCCTATCATACTATGTATGTTTAATTCCACACACTATCATACTATGAATGTGTGGTATCGCACCTAATTGTACTATGAATGTGTAATACCACAGCCTATCATACTATGAATGTGTGGTATCGCACCTAATTGTACTATGAATGTGTAATACCACAGCCTATCATACTATGAATGTGTCATGTCGCACACTATTATACGTTGAATGTATGATACCACACCCTATCATACTATGAATGTTTGATGCTGCACCCTATTATACGTTGAATGCGTGGTATCACACCTCATTATACTATAAATGCGTGGTATCACACCCTATCATACTATGAATGTTTGATGCCGCACCTTATTATACCATGAATGTGTGATACCACACCTTATTATACCATGAATGTGTGATACCACACCCTATATACTATAAATGCATGGTATCGCACCCTGTCATACTATGAATGTGTCATGTCGCACCTATCATACTATGAATGTGTGATATCACACCCTATTATACGTGTTGTGTGTGATACCGCACCCTATTTTACTATGAATGCGTGGTATCGCACCCTGTCATACTATGAATGTGTGATACCACACCCTAATATATGTTGAATGTGTGATACCGCACCTTATTATACGATGAATATTACATTATGAATGAAAACAAACGTGAATGACATTGTCATTTTATCATAACACCGGAACTACCAGTCTAAATTCGACCGTGCGCACCTAAGCAAGGAACATTGAGACGTTGCGCACGGTAATTGGTACTTGCGTTATAAAACTAATACTGGAAATATATAAAACTGTCACTGAATACTTGATCATTTTTGGAATTATACTTACTATATATCAAAATAAAGGTCATGGAACGATAGTTTGCAGTTGACAGATATAAACTATGCTATTGATATGCTCTATTTATTTTAATTTAATAATAAGTCACATATTAACGTCATTTTTCCCCGTGTCCCGGCGTTACATTTACCACGGGTCCCGGCCTAAAATGTTACGTTTAAAACGGCACGAAAGGCCAGATAT
Organism: Panopea generosa; assembly: GCA_029582155.1. Lineage (NCBI taxonomy): Eukaryota > Metazoa > Mollusca > Bivalvia > Adapedonta > Hiatellidae > Panopea > Panopea generosa. The sequence continues at coordinate 41,078,002 of CM055895.1, read as the reverse complement.
CTATTCACTGGAGAATGTGACATAATTTCGGCGTTACAGACGTGTGTTTTATTACTAACACACTATACGGCTATCGTTACGGAACACGCGGTTCATAATGTCCCGAAAAACAAACGACTCGTCAATAAAGTCAAACTGAACAGTCAGGATGAAAAGTATTGGTTAGTATTGTTAGTATTGCATTTAAAATATGTATGTATATGTTTATTGTTTTATATATATGGTACTTGATGTACTTTTTTTCATATTGCGATTATGAGATATTACATTTTTAAGGTGTTGTCCGCCTACGTTATTTGAAAGAAATAATTAAAACGTATTTGAACTTTGGATCATAATTATGTTTATATGAACAGATCATTTCCTTTTTGATCAAAAATAATATTAACAGGAAATGTACACTTTTCTTTCTTCCATTTTTGGAGTTAATATGTGATAAAATTTACTCATTAATTTATTACCTGAATGTAACAAAAATATGAACAGGTCTGGTACGCAGACACAAGGGCGAACTCACCTTAATAATGCAAAGGCTACCGATGAGTTATACTCTCATATTAAATTTAACTCTACTCGTATTATATAATTATGTATATGACCAAAATAAAAATTAACTAAGAAAATGTTAATTATATGTAAAATGAAATTATGTGTATAATGTACATTATGTGTAAAATGTAAATATGTGTAAAATGTAAATAATGTGTAAAATGTAAATATGTGTAAAATGTAAATATGTGTCAAATGTAAATAATGTGTAAAATGTAAATATGTGTAAAATGTAAATTATGTGTAAAATGTAAATGTGTGTATAATGTAAATTATGTGTAAAATGTAAATCATGTGTAAAATGTAAATATGTGTCAAATGTAAATATGTGTCAAATGTAAATAATGTGTAAAATGTAAATTATATAGCATATATAGCAAAACAGTCCACATACCTTAGTGAATTTCGTGTAAATCATGAAACTTTCAAACATCGTACGATGAGATTTTACGCTATTAGGCCAATATAAACCTAAAATAGTTTTATGACAATTAAACCCGTTTAATTATTCTCAATTTTTTAATACTTAATGGAATTTGATGAAATGAACTTCAAAATGATTTATTCTTTAATCAAAGAATGAAAATGTAAAAAGATCTTAAAAATGTAATTCCTATCGAGCTATCGGTACGTTTTAACAATTCCACGCTACCTGACCTAAATATAGCCTATATCATCACGATGGACACGTACTAGCTGACACTACTAAATTAGGCCACAGCAACCTTACTATTTTGTTACAGAGATAGTGTCGAGTATCTAGCGAGTGGAACCGTTTATGACTACAAATGGTATTCGCCATCATTGAATCCCCAGTTCTTCATATCGTCGGATATAGATAAGATATCGTGTTTAGACAATTTGATAACCAACTACTGATAAAATAAGTAAAATATCAATCGTTGGATATTTAACATATACAAGTTAGAAATAAGAAAAATATATAATTTTCTTCAACGATTTAGCATTTATTCTAATCAAATTTATTTTTCATTAAGAAATACATTTTCCCGTTGGAGTATTTGCTAATATAATAAAAATCAATGTTTATGTATGTACGAGATATTTATCACAATAATTTATTTTTTTCTAGACCAAATATCCCATTAACACGATTATGCGCTGTTTTCGTCTAACGTTGCCTTGTGTATTATTTTAACTTAACTGAATTAAGCATTTTAGCATACGTTTACAGAGTTAACGATTCCTCTTCACGCTATATCACATTGAAGTTATGTTGGATGGTCTGCCTGACCGGATCTACACTAATTTATACAGTTTATCCTGATGAGATGTTCCGACAATAGAAAACGCGGTGCATCCGTAAACCAGGAGTAAGCATTACATGGCGGTGTTGCCATTATGTCACTTTAAGGCGATACATCCTATTGTCATTTCCTCTCTGTGTTGTATTGTTGATATTACCATAGTTACTATGCTACTACTACTACCACTACCACTACCACCACCACCAACACTACCACTACCACCACTACCACTACCACCACTACTACTACTACTACTACTACTAGTAATAATAATAATGAAAATGATAACGATAATGATCATAAAAATGAAACTGAAAATTAAAATGATATTGGTTTTGATAATGATACAATCATTTAGCCCGCAAGTTTTGTACGTAAAAAGTACAGAAAGTAACCTAAACGTGTTTATAGACATGCAATTTTGATCATGCACTTTGATAAATTGTTTAATGTTAAAAATATGCTGTAAACAACATAAACCATGAAGTAATAAAGGTACAGTAGCGGCTAATATTAAACAATATCACACTATACACACAATACACACAAGACAATGGAAAGGTCATCACACCACAATTAAGCACATAGAATTATCACAGAAAGTGCATACATACAGAAAAAGTGACAAGGGGCAATCGCCTTGGATTGGTCACTAGTAAAATCACTATTAGGCAACTTAACCTTCGTTTATGGATCAAACAACCTCGTTCCTTCCCTATCGTCACATCATATATTGAGACCTTGTTGGCAAAGGTATATCTTGCAGTCTATAACAACTAATTGGGCGAAAACCTGTACCAGTATATTCATTTGATTTTATCTCTTTATAAATTAACCTAGGCCACCATACAGATATAGATAAGTATTATGAGTGACGGACGTAACGAACATCTAGAGAGAGAAAAACGGCTTAGTGTTCAGTGTTATTTGGACAAATTAACAAAATCATTACGACCAATTAAATGGAATCAAGCCTGTAAAATATATAATCTTACCTTAAGTTCGTCATTAACTTATTATGCCATTTATATACTCCATACGCTCTCGCATTTATAACTTTAGATATTTTCAGTTTCGAGTAAATTCATTTAGTTTTGGACAAAAATTCATGGAAATAATGCCCTAGACTAGCATAACACACAAATAATATCACGTGTAAATAATGTTTTCATTTCCCGGTACCTAACTATTTCCTTGATCATTTAAACACAGTACGTTTACTTGGAAGCCGGTTTGGCATCCGTTATAGTTGTAAAAATAGCAACTGATTTTATATGCATTGGACAACAATTGAATAAAAAGCCCATTAACAATGTAAAAATCCCCACGAGATCCGTATTTCAATTTTAATGACATCGTGGGTATTTTTAATTTGTATTACACTACCTACCGGAGTTTTTTCATTTAAAGCACGATAACTCTTTCGAAATAAACATTTAAAACGATACGTGTACAGCTTCATCAAAATATTGATATATACGTGTGGAGCGCGTGGTCCAGTGGTAGAGCACCGAACCAATGATAGGATGGTCGTGTGTTCGATTCTCCCCCTAGGACATGTGTGGTGTTATTGAGCAAGACCTTATTTTCTGCATATGCTTGGTACTGGTAAATTACGCTCGAAGTCTTCCTGGGAAGTGTGATTTGTATATGTTGTTATAACTTGTTTCGCTATCGAAGTAAAGTAAATAAGTTTAAACTAATCTTTTATAAAACTTGTGCTACCATATTCCATCACAATATGAATTTGTTTTACCAAATAATCAATGTTTGATACCGCATTTATTCATACTGTGAATATGTGATACCATGAATTAGTTATAATGCACTATAACAACATATGAATGTGTGGTATCGCACCCTATCATACTATGAATGTGTCATGTCACACCCAATCATAATATGAATGTGTAATACCACAGCCTATCATACTATGAATGTGTAATACCACAACCTATCATACTATGAATGTGTGGTATCGCACCAAACTATACTATGAATGTGTAATACCACACCCTATCATACTATGAATGTGTCATGTCACACACTATTATACGTTGAATGTATGGTACCACACCCTATCATACTATGAATGTTTGATGCTGCACCCTATTATACGTTGAATGCGTGGTATCACACCTTATTATACTATAAATGCGTGGTATCACACCCTATCATACTATGAATATGCCATGTAGCTCCCTATCATAATATGAATGTTGGATGCCGCACCTTATTATACCATGAATGTGTGATACCACACCTTATTATACCATGAATGTGTGATACGACACCCTATTATACTATAAATGCATGGAATCGCACCCTGTCATACTATGAATGTGTCATGTCACACCTTACCAAACTATGAATGTGTGATACCGCACCCTATTATACTATGAATGCGTGGTATTACACCCTATCATACTATGAATGTGTGATACCACAACCTAATATATGTTGAATGTGTGATACCGCACCCTATTATACGATGAATATGTGATTCTACAACTTATTATAATATAAATGTGTGATACCACATCTTATTTTACTATGAATGCGTGGTATCACACCCCGTCATACTATGAATGTGTGATACTGCAACCTTTTATAATACGAATGTGTGATACTGCACCAGTTCATATAATGAATGTGTGCTACCGCATTCTAATATATTATGAATGTGTGTTACCACATCCTATCATATTATGAATGTGTAATACTGCACCCTATCATTTAATGAATGTGTCATACTGCATCCTCATATATTATGAATGTGTGATACAACATCCAGTTATATTATGGATGTGTGATACTGCTCCCTATCATAGTATGAATGTGTGATACCGTATACTATCATATTATGAATGTGTGATACGACACTCTATACTATTATGAATGTGTGATACCACACCCTATATTATTATGAATGTGTGATACCGCATGCTGTCATAAATGAATGTGTGATACCGCATACTTTCATATTATGAATGTGTGATACTGCATATTATCATATTATGAATGTGTAATACCGCATTCTATTATTTTACGAATGTACCCGTTCATATATAAATGTGTGATATTGTTTTATATCATACTATGGATATATGAACACTCCCCCTTTTACATTATGAATGAAAACAAACGTGAATGACATTGTCATTTTATCATAACACCGGAACTACCAGTCTAAATTAGATCGTGCGCACCAAGCAATGAACATTGAGATGTTGCGCACGGAAATGGTACTTGCGTTATAAAACTAATACTCGAAATATATAAAACTGTCACCAAATACTTGATCGTTTTTGGAATAGTTACTATATATCAAAATAAAGGTCGTGGAACGATATTTGCAGTTGACGGATATAAACTATGCTATTGATATGCTCTGTTTAATTTAATTTAATAATAAGTCACATTTAACGTCATTTTTCCCGTGTCCCGCCGTAAAATTTACCACGGGTCCCGGCCTAAAATGTTATGTTTAAAAACGGCGCGAAAGGACATATATCAGGTCTATTCACTGGAGAAAGTGACATAATTTCGGGTTGCAGACATGTGTGTTTTATTACAACAAACTTTACGGCTATTACGGAACACGCGGTTCATTACGTGTATGCTAAATGTCCCGAAAAACAAACGACTCGTCAATAAAGTCATACTGGACAGTCAAGATGAAAAATATTGGTTAGTATTGCATTTAAAATATGTATGTATATGTTCATTATTTTATATATATGGTACTTGATGACTTTTTTCATATTGCGATTATGAGATATTACATTTTTAAGGTGTTGTCCGCCAACGTTATTTGAAAGAAATAATTGAAACGTATTCGATTAATTTAATTATTTTAGAATAAATCGCAAACATTTTAAATTTTAAAATCATATCATACTAAAGTAAAATTTCAGCGGAACATTCTTATGTGGAATGAAATATATTCACTTTGCTTTGAATGGTACAGATTTTGTATTTAAAATGTCCTCTATTATTTGCAGCCCCTTAGCATTTTTACCAAAAAATAACGTCTGTCCTCACATTATGACCATATTAACCATATTTTTAACACAGAACATTGTCTTTTAAAAATTATTTTAACGAGTAAATTTGGTTTCTGTTAGTGTCCCAAAATATTGAAAATTTTGAAAGTCATTTACACCTCGTATAAAGCATTTTCGATGTCCTCTTTCAAATATTGACATCGTCAGTTTGACGTTCTTTTGATACGGCGAAAACCTATGGACGCTGCTAGTTACTGTATTCTCATAGTTTACGCAGGTACAGTAATATCATTGGTTTTGATCCATTTAATATCCGCAGAAAATCATGATTCAATTGCAGTAATTGGTTTTCCGATAATCGGCTGTTTTCTTGTTTAATAAATTATATGAAATACATGAATAAAAATGTCATATTACATTTTATAAAATTTTAACGTTAACATCGTGTTACGCTTAGAGATACCATTACCGTGCGCGACGTCTGAACATATCTTGAACTTTGGATCATAATTATGCTTATATGCACAGATCATTTCCTTTTTGATCAAAAATAATATTAACAGGAAATGTACACTTTTTCTTTCTTCCATTTTTGGGGTTGATATGTGATAAAATTACTCATTAATTTATTACCTGAATGTTACAAAAATATGAACAGGTCTGGTTAGCAGACACAAGGGCGAACTCACCTTATTTGTGCAAAGGCTACCGATGAGTTATACTCTCATATTAAATTTAAATCTACTCGTATAATATGATTATGTATAATGACCAAAATAAAAATTAACTAAGAAAATGTTAATTATATGTAAAATGTAAATTATGTGTATAATGTACATTATATGTAAAATGTAAATAATGTGTAAAATGTAAATATGTGTAAAATGTAAATTATGTGTAAAATGTAAATATGTGTAAAATGTAAATTATGTGTATAATGTAAATTATGTGTAAAATGTAAATAATGTGTAAAATGTAAATATGTGTAAAATGTAAATTATGTGTAAAATGTAAATATGTGTAAAATTGAAATTTTGTGTAAAATGTAAATAATGTGTAAAATGTAAATAATGTGTAAAATGTAAATATGTGTAAAAATGTAAATAATGTGTAAAATGTAAACTATATGTAAAATGTAAATATGTGTAAAAAGGCATAGAAGATTTGGAAAATGAAATTAAAAAAGGAAAAGAAGGAGACCAAAATGTGGTAAGATTTAATTTAGGATTTTCGTTTACATCATTCACATACACATACACATACACATACATATACGCATGCTGTCGCATTTGTAAGGGAATAGTCTTATCGGGTTTATTTTATGTACAGCGTCTCATTTTTTATAAAGTTTTGAAAAAATCCTGATAAACTCCCTTTAATGGTCAAAAGTAATCATTGATAAATGTGTGCGTAACATGAATAATAATATTACAAAATATCAACTTAACTCTCTCAAAATAGATCTAAATTAATCAATTTCTAAAAACGGAAATTAAAAGTGTTTAATACTAACGAACACGAACAAAAAAGAGACAAGGAACATCGGGTGTATTTATTCCAGTCCGAGAAATTACTGCCAAAATATTCAGTTGCTTTGTCATATTCTAATAAAGAAATTCTAGCTAACCTATTTTCTGTCTTGCCATATAATTGACCGGTCGGATTTCCCATTCAATAATATGATCATGTTAGCTAAGAATATTAATATACCGTAGCACACCAAAAAGTTATATCTCATTTTATTGCATGTATGAAAATATGTTGTAACACATGTATCAGTGCAGCTCTGTTTTAAATAACTCAAATGTTGCCAAAGGCCATAGTAAACTGTAAAAGCACCAACTGAGTTTGCCCCCACAGGGAGAAATTGAAGGAATGATTATTGTATAGCGGCTGTTTTCTGAGCCTGTCAGCAAGCGTTCATTGTGTTAAAAGCCTGCGTTAAGCCTACTGAATTAGTGTTAATTTACAATATAAAATGTATTAACTCACAAGCTCATCCCTAGAATCTCTTTTTTTTAAACTGCATATATTATATTGCCACTTAGATATATTAACACTAATCTAGTAGTGAACAAATTTATAACGAAGGCAATGCAGAGGTGACTATGAAAATATGCGAAAATAACTCAGTCTCTGATTCGAATCAAGTATATAATTATATAAAACTTGCCCAAGAGCTATCTTGTGGTTTTTAGAATGGCAGTTTAGACTTTAATGTCTCGTTAATGCATGTGTATTTTAATGAACAGAACAGATCATAAATTTTATTTGATTTATACATAGCATATCTTCATATAACAAACATTATACACGAAACAATTTAATCACGTCTATTCTCTCAACAAAGGAAGTATCCCAAATTGCCATATAAAGATGCATGATGGTTCCGGGGCTCTGGGGCTCTGGGGCTCTGGGGCTCTGGGGCCGGTTTTATATAATTTTGCCCCATTGGTGCAAAGAAATACCAAGTGTCTCCTTATTTTATGTACACTTAGTACCTTATTACTCTAATGGGACGAAATTATCTCAACATGAATTAACCCAAATTGCCATATAAAGATGCATGATGGTTCCGGGGCTCTGGGGCCCTGGAGCTGGTTTTATATAATTTCGCATCATTGGTGCAAAGTGGTACCAAGTGCCTCCTTTTTTTATGTACACTTAGTACTTTATTACTCTAATGGGACGAAATTATCCCAACAGGAAGTATCCCAAATTACCATATAATGATGCATAATGGTTCCGCGGCTCTGGGGCCCTGGAGCTGGTTTTATATAATTTTGCATCATTGGTGCAAAGTGGTACCAAGTGCCTCCTTATTTTATGTACACTTAGTACCTTATTACTCTAATGGGACGAAATTATCCCAACAGGAATTATCCCAAATTACCATATAAAGATGCATAATGGTTCCGGGGCTCTGGGGCCCTGGAGCTGGTTTTATATAATTTCGCATCATTGGTGCAAAGTGGTACCAAGTGCCTCCTTTTTTTATGTACACTTAGTACTTTATTACTCTAATGGGACGAAATTATCCCAACAGGAAGTATCCCAAATTACCATATAAAGATGCATAATGGTTCCGGGGCTCTGGGGCCCTGGAGCTGGTTTTATATAATTTTGCATCATTGGTGCAAAGTGGTACCAAGTGCCTCCTTATTTTATGTACACTTAGTACCTTATTACTCTAATGGGACGAAATTATCCCAACAGGAATTATCCCAAATTGCCATTTAAAGATGCATAATGGTTCCGGGGCTCCGGGGCCCTGGAGCTGGTTTTATATAATTTCGCATCATTGGTGCAAAGAGATACCAAGTGCCTCCTTATTTTTTGTACACTTAGTACCTTATTACTCTAATGGGACGAAATTATCCCAACAGGAATTATCCCAAATTACCATATAAAGATGCATAATGGTTCCGGGGCTACGGGGCTCTGGGGCTCTGGAGATAGTTTTTTTATAATTGATCATGTTCATACATGATTCAAATTAACCCTTTTTCTCAAAACCTCGCAGTCGTCACTGCATTGTCTTTATTGTAATTTTGTATACTGCTAGATTGTTGTTGATACATTAAATAGGAATATGCAAACAATATTTTCCATTAAGTTCTTGTTACATGCAGTTCGAATAAAAAGTTTAGTTAAAATTTTGAAATTCAAGGGCAGAGCTTGTGAGCGTTTGCTTTCTAAATTGTAAACAAATTCACAATGGTTTGTATGCTTGTTTTTTCAACAGGTTATTAAGGTAATTAAACAGCAGCCAATTAAAAGTGTATTTCAGCACACTGAAACTTTACTGACAGGTACAGAAAACAGCTCATGGAATAACCACTCCTAAAATTCCTCTCTGCCCTAGCAAAATGTTTTGGGGCTTTAAAATGCCCTTGACTAAATTTGGTGCTTTTCATGTCCTTGAATAAATTTGGTGCTTTTCTAAAGAAAGCAAAGCGAATGAAATTTCTATGAAGTAGCGTAAAGCGTTGGAATCGAATAATTATTGATCACATAATTTACGTGTTACTCGGCTCTCGTAGGTAAAACGTCGAAAAACTTTTCGTTTTGCCCGATATTTGAATGGCGTGATTCATATGCATTTATTATTGAATTTATTAAACTCTTTGAAAAAAATGATTTGATGCGCGACAGAACCTCGCACAATATATATATTTTGCCAACTCGTTTAATAAATTCAATAATAAATGAGTCCTCATGTAAGATCCTCCTTTTAATTCAGAAAGATGTGCACACACCTTATTGTTCGTTGCTATGACGATTTCTGCCTACAGAAAAAACCTCAATCACCGTTACATTATTAATTATGCAAGTACACAGTTCCTATTCAAATACAATATGTTGTGGATATAAATCAGTAAGTATTTTATTAAAGTGTCATGTGTGCATGTAACATAATATACACATATAGAATTTTTAACACCACATCCGGCTCAACGGACGTATAAGTCATCTATACAAATAAATAGTTGGAAATTAAGCTTGTAATTAAACATCACAAAAAATCAATAATACATACAAGGTAATTACAAAACAACATATTATTTACGGCTGTTTGGTCATTGGTTATATATAATAATAATAAAAGGTTGTCCGTCTTCTAAATCAGCTATTTTTCAGGGAACGTCTCCGACATGACATACAAATGTATTAACATCATCCATACCATTAAACTGCATATTAGAAAAGTGTTTATTAAAATATATGTTCGAATGTACACTGGATTAAAAATTGGTTTCCATCTTCAATCTATAGTAGATTATAAAATATAGAAAGTATTGCTCTGTGGGCTCACTTACATGTCGTCCTGTTTCTACCATTAGAGGTAGAATACTACATCTAAATTGGGCCAACAATGAACGTTCCTGTTTGTTCAAATTTAAAAGCACATATTGTTCAGGTTCCAATGCATCTTAAAATGTTACACAATCTATACACTTTTGTTATTTCTATGATCCAGATATTTGAGTAGCATTCCGTTATCTTTGTCTTATCGATGTCTGTGTTTACAACAATCAAATTTGTTTTCAAAATAGACATAAGATTGGAAACGTCATTTTGGCTACATGTTTGATTTTGCCATAAGACCAGCTGCGTTATTAATGTCCCCTCCTGAAGCGTCGGTTAATTAGGTCGATCCTCTTCAACTCTTTTAACCCTGTCTAGATTAATGGCGTTGTTGTCATCATACGTTATTTTTGGTGACATTAACGTTTTTTACGATACAGCGTATTTAAACGGGTACTCCGTGGCCGAGTGGTCTACAGATGCATAAATTATCATTTATCTCACATGGTTGAGATCGTGAGTTTGAGCAATATTCTTCCTGGGGTGGAAATTATTTTAGTTATCCATATTTATTTGGAGTTCTTTTTTTTTTCATTAATAAAACGTTAAAACAGTGTTTATGTCTGTAATTTGTTCAAATGACGTCAAAACAACTTTCTATCCCCATTGTATCTAACTTCATTTAAGACTTAACGAATCAACGTCCGTTGACAATGTTCATAACCAGTGTATATAAACTTCTAGCTAATTAAAATATTGTTGGCTTCGTCACTACTTTTTACGTGATTGATAATTGTATTTGATATGTCATTCCTGCCTGCCATGCCTAAACATGTATTTGGCGTCGACAAAAAATAGCACATGGTACAGTTGCTGTCGACAGTGATGTACAGCGTCAACCTTTTGTCTCCGCAGTCATAAGTCGACACATTTGACATAAATGTCGCCGCTTGTCTCTGAAACAACGACATGATACAAAGTTTAATCACCATTAACAAAGATATGGTGTTAATACCGGATATCACCATTGCATTATTGCCAATTTACATGATTTACTTACTTTATTACAGGGATTATATATCCACCCAGAAGGGCGTTACCATGATTACCACTACGTGTCAGATATCATATTCTGTGATTTTCTTAAATTGTTTTAACTTCTTTTTATTCAATGTCGATCAAAGTGTTTAGTCAGTTGTTGATAATTTGATTTATTTAAGGTAAAATACAAAATTTTAAAACTACTGTATGTCATGACATACAAAGGACATAACTGACGCTATACTATTAAAATAAATAATAAACTATAAGGATTGCAAATATACTGTCCACGAAATTAACCCTTCACTTCATTCAGTTGTATGATTATATTGTTTTATTATTGTTATGATTATATTATCCTTAATTGTCGTTTTTGACAGTAATTTAAGGGAAAAGTGAACTTCTGAATGTCGTGCCCTGAAAAATTAGTTGGCAGTACCTTTTGTTGTTTCGATTGTATATTGTTAGTCTGTCCTTGAGGGACCCCGACATGCGAAACAATTAATCTAATCTTTGTACAGATAGTGGTGACGATTTTGTTGGTAGTTATCATGATGGTGATGATGTTTTTTGTCTTTTGTTATTTTATTTAAGATGTAAAAAAAAAAATTCTTTACACAAACAGTACTTTTTTTTGTTTAATAGATCCCCAGCCCCAAACAGCCCAAACTACCTTAAATTAAGGTAGATACAATTTGAAATAGGGTGCCCAACCTATGCAAAAATGGAACCGTCTCTTATTAATATTTCTCTGACAGTTAGCGTATGAACAGTGTTATGAAATAACAAGAGATGTACCATCCGTACATACAAACTAAACTCAAAGAAATATAAACAGGTTATACTTGCTCTCCATATCTATGTGCATTGTGAATATGGCAAAACTTCTGCTCGTCTAACCCATATACGAAATAAAAGCTTTATTATTATTAATAATATTATTACTATTATTTTGTGCATGATCGAAAGTGCATCCTATTTCATGGTGAATTAGGGTAATATTTGACATAAAGTGTATAATTTCATCGGTATACTGAAATCCACGTGATTTATCAATTTGCATTTTTAAAGGTTTGTATTCATAATTTCAAAAAGAGCATGACACAAACAGGTTTTATAAAAAATTAATTAATGTAAATAATTTATCGAATACGGGATTGCAGATACTATTAGTGTTAATGAATATCTCCATGGTTATATGGTCATAGGTGTAAAGGTACATGTGTACAAGTTATATTAGGTAGTATACATAAAATTGTCACAAGCATGACGACTTAAGCGAAAAATGTATAAAAACTTGATTTCAGCTCAATTGAGCAGGTGTTTTTTTTTTTTTTTTTTTTTTTTTTGGCATGTTCCGTTCCAGGCATAACACATTCATTAGAAACAGGAAGTTATTCCATGGGGGTAGATTCATAATGGCAGCAGTGATGAAAATCATTGTTTCTTCTTATTTAAAAATGCACTTTCCTTATTTTAGTGGTCATTTTGCGATTTGAATGGCTTTATCAATGTTTTTAGAACAATTATAAAGAATTGTCTTGTTTGAATTGATTATATAGAAAAAAATGATAATTTGAATGTGGGGTAAGAATACATTATTTCTCTGAGGTGTACTTTCGCTTTGTCAACAGTGTACAAAATCTCACTTGGATGAACCAAGACACATCTCGTTGTTTTCTAATGGTATTTTGGCAATGCAGATGTCAACAAACAATTTAATGTTAGTTTCCCTTCTTTAATTTTGTTCTTTCTATGAATGACACGCCTTTACAGCCTCATTAAACTTCAAAAATGCACATTTTTTATATTTGATAATAGCAAACATGATTGTTATTAAATATGTTTATAGTATTGCTAAAACCGTTCCTATAAACCTTTAAGTGACTGGTTTTATTTTAAATGCGAGTAAATCAATAACTTCGATCGAAATGTATATTCAATTTCTTAAAAGATCGGACCGAGCTTTTGACTATTGTTTACATTCCGTAATGACCCGGTTGTTCTCCGCCAATGTTCGGAAGTACACAAATCGTTATGCTCATAAATTACCGTCCGCCGCCGTTCCGAACGGTCTCGTGATTACCCGTTTTAAGCCGAATATGTGTATCGGAAAGAAACGACCATTGATTTGTTCGTAATTATTCAAAACAATGCATCTTTTATTTTATATCTTTATTTGAATACTTTCTCATAGGCCAAACAAAAATTCTGAAATTAGAAACAAATTCGGTCGTTCCGGTAAAGTCAAGGGTGGATTTAAGCCCTAATCTCATTTACGATGATGGCCAAATAAACTAACACCAAAACACATGCAAACAAATAAACATTCAATGATATGTATGAGAATATTTTACTGACATTTTACAACATCATCTCATGACAGCGTATTGTAACATTTCAGAAGAAATATCTAAAGATAAATGTCGTTATATTATCATGTTAATTATGCTGGGATGATTAATATTATTTTCCACGTCGACTCAAGCCTCTTCACAAATATCACCATTTGGCATAAATGCCATCGCTTATCTGAAAATCAACAATTTATTTTAAATTTTAATCATCATTAATGATACAGCGATGTTAATAAGGACGTACGTCACCTCGTGATTACCGCTTTGCATGTTCTACTTACATTATTACAAAGTGTATCTTGCATTTGATCCATTTCACGCCTTTGGGTACCATTAACCTTATCACAGGCGCGGATCTGGGTGTTTCGACCAACGTACATGTTTTCTAAAATCTCAAGTAATAAACATGCATTTAAATAACTGTATGTTGCGCGTGTTTTACCTTAAAACGAGTACATTGCCTTTCAACCTCTCTCCACTTAACTTCATCTGTCCCTGGAAACTATGGTGGTCTGTTTGTGCAATTATCAAAGTACACAGACATAAATTATTGATAGTTGTGCATTATTAGTGCTTCACATGGCAGATAAACAGGAACTGTAAAAGGTAAAAAAAATTGTATTCGCTTGCTATATAACTATCCCTGTGCAGAGAAATGAGATCGATAAACACAGACGATACTGATACAACGGTGGTAATAATTGGTTATAGATAGTAGGTAAATATCAATTTTTTAGCACCATGGATGGTGTACTTGTTTAGTATAATAAACATTTACTCTCAGATAATTTGCTGGTTCGTTTTATATTTAAAAGGGTCGTGATCACCGTAAAATCATCTTCTGGAGCATTGGATGCCATATCTTGCTTCGAGCTTTTAAATAATGCATCATTTGTAATTGATTTATAGTGGAAACATGTACGTCTTATTGGCAAAATGTTTTAGAAAATGTTTATGTTGTGACTTAAATGTCATTGAAGATGAATATCATTTCATACTTATTTGCCCATTTTATAGTGATCTGAGAAAATTATATATAATTCAATAATATACAACTCATCCAATTATGTTTAAATTGATAAACCTTTTTGATATTGACCTAAATCAAATTTAAACAAACTTATTGTATTAAGGGTTTCAAAGGGTACTCGTTTAACAGTTTAATGTAGAAAACGTTGTATTGTAATCGAAATTTGTATTTAGTTTATGATTCAAATAATTAGTTTATGATTGTTTCTTAATACCAAGATAACACTCTCACAAAAATATTAACTTCATGAAACGATATTTATAGACCACCTTATTTCAACATATATATTGATTTTGTATACATGTATAACGATGAGCTGTAATGCTTAACTTTGATAAATTGTATGTTCTATTCTGTTATGTTCTGGTAATAAAAGTAGAAACAAATATATCATTTCAACTGTGTTGTTAGACTCAGAAGAGTCGTATAAGTCGTATTTGATTGGTTAATCAGTAAGAAGACTGACATGGATGTCAATGTTACCGCTCAAACAGAAATTACATCGCTTTGTACTAGTAGAGGAGCAGTGAGTAAACTATTATAAAGTTATTAATGAATAACACAAAGAAGAGTTTTGTTACAAAGATCCGTGTATGAAAACCCTTTTTACTCGAAATCGAATCTTAAATAACTGTATTCGGATTACATATAATATTATACTTAATGCAGTTTAAAAAATACCATGCTTACGAAATAATAAATAAACATTGTGGGTGATTTTTTAATAATATATATTTCTTTCTGTTAGATGTACATGGGGACATTGATGGCAAACTGTATAGAATATCCTCGGTTAAAGCTAGATTATTTTGAAAAGAGATGGAAATTGCAGCTGTGAATACAGTTTGTCTAGATGATTAATTAATTGAAATATGTTTGACATAAGCACGTGTACATCATTTATAGCACTCTCCGATGCATTGGTCATAAATACCTGTGTTATATACATTTTGACCTCTCGTTGAATAATACGAAGCTTGTTTTTGGTGTTTTGCGGGTAAATATACAATAATTTTGTTATCGATTAATCAATGAAATACGGCATAAAAAGTAGATCATGTGATCTTGCCAAACAATACTCATATCAATATCTAAATAATATATCTGAAGTAACAATAAGTTTCTTGCGACAGCTATCGACCAATGAACAATTGTGTAACCAATTGTAAGAAAAAGGTGAATGAAAAACATGACCCTGATTAAGTCAGCAGATGATTTAACTTCTGGTCTCACTTATCAATTACCTCCCCTTGGTGACGGTAGCAAGATTATTGCTTCCAAGAACTAAGAACTGTGTAAATCGGCTTAAAATGATCATATTTCTTTGTAAATATGAGAACATTGGACCATTTTCATGAGTTGAGTTCTGCAAAGCTTAGATAATTTTGGGAAGTGTCGGATGAAGATATAACAGTTTAAATATGCGTAGTGATACACTGTAACAAAAAGGCAGAATTGTCAAAATAAAGAGGTATTATGAAACCATCGAAAATCTGGTCAACCCCATGTTTTTTCGGCATATTTGGACTAACAGAGACAACTATTTCTGGAAGCAAGACACTTTGAGAACCATTGGCAAAGTGTTCAGTGTTCCAGAAATGCATTCGCTTGCTTTGGTGTGTGTGTGTGGGGGGGGGGGGGGGGGGGGATTTACATAACGTATCTCGGGAGCACATACAATCATTCCAAAGCATTGGCCTTCACATCGTGTATTTTAATCATTTTTCCTCACCCAAGAACTGCAAACATTTTGATACCATTGTTTCCGATATCGCAAATAATTGTCGCAACCTCACGGACCGTTATACTGCAGTCATCGTCAAGTGCTTCCTTGACCAGCGGTATACCAAAGTCCAAGACATGGACGACTTTTCAAATGATTTTTCTAGCAGTTCTTTGAGAAAACATTATCACAACACGCTGTTACGACGTCAGATTTTCATACAGTTTTACAACCACTACCAATATTCCAATATTTTTACATTGCTCAATAACTCAAAGATTGATCGCATGCAAATTTTAAATGACGTGACGTTATATAATCACGTTTAGTAATGGACGTTATAATGCTTCAAAAACAGATTACATTATGGCGTGCTCAAGGGTCACAATAGAAACTACAAATCCGATATGTTTTGACCATACTATATTTTGCATTTAATAAAATATATCGTAATGTAACTATTTATAAAATAGTATCCTTATTGGACATCACATTTTAACTTTATTGGCATTGTCTCAAAACGTTCTGAACAGCCCTCGAATTTATGGACATTTTACTATTAAATATATTTATATTGCTTTTTTCCGTAAAAGATCCGTAGCATGTGGCACAGCATATGAAATACATTGTATTTGTTATACAGAATTAAAATATAATTCGTTTATATGTGACTCATAAAAACATAGTCAATATTAAACATTTACTTATGTAACCATTTACATTCTACATAGAATTTTAAAATGCAATGCAGTAACATTATAACATCACAGTAACTACACGATAAAACTCAGAAAATCACAATATAGTACACTTATATATAATGTACTTACTTGTTCAAATATACACAACTATTCTAAATCCAGACAAAAAAGAAACGTAAATCTTTGAAACTGTATTAAAATAAGTTCTATTAATCCATTGTTTTTTATAAACTTTACACTAAGACACAAGTAAAGATATTTTAAAAAATCATTCATCGCCTCAAATCAAATTATCAATGACTTAACTCTCTATATTAAGACTCCAAACAACAAATGAAACAATACCAGGCTTCACAGACATATATACATAAAGATAGCGTTAAATATACTATAAATGTTGCTGTTTTGCTTAAAAGATAGATAGTTTCTTTCAGAACGAAAAAAAGGGTTTTGGTGACGATACATATAAGCTTTTGGTTGGCAAACAACAAAGTAAGATATTTTAATACTTTTTTATATCACACATTCATGGTTCTAAAACATAAGGAGGATAGGTATATAATTTATTTCCTTAACACAAACGCACACAAGTGCGCACGTATCTACGTAAATATGCATATTGCATTTAATTTACAAGAAAAAACAACAACACTGTTTTTGTTATCCAGCATGATTTTTACGTGTTGCAACATTTTTTATAAAAAAAAATACACACATTTCTTCCTGTTCATCCGCCTTGTTTCTATAATTAGAAAGAAATTAGCATGCTGTTCTAGAACGTCTTCAAGTTTGAACAACCGTCAATCATAGTACGTTCATTCTAATGTCAAAGATAATCCCTCCTCTCGACGGTTTGAATGATTAGTCGATTCTCTCTTCTTGCATAGTCCGACTAATTATGAACAAAATAGGGGCGCTTTATGAAACGTTACGGGTGATCCCTCGAGGGATTCTTTTACAACTCTGATGTACAGTTCCCACGTTCTCTGTCCAATTAATTTGTTTTGCCGTTCCACGGAGCCTCTGAATGAAGGCTTATTATGCACCGATTGGCAAGACCGATTAATGAAGCGCGCATGGTCATCAACGTTCCGTTTTATTCGTGCAAAGCAGTTTATAAACATATTTACGATCTTCCCTTTCTAAAATGCTGTAAAATTTTAAACATTATAAGTGTAACTTGATACTTTATTGTGTGTTTTTGTGAAAGCATATATTTCATTTGAACAATTGCAGTTTTGGGGGACCATTCGAAACCATATATTTCAGAAACCATAACCTGGTATTCATTGCTAAGCAGATAAAAAGATAGCAGCCAGGACGCAACAACAACTGACTTTGTACTTTCATCTTGGAAATTGATGTGTTTTGATAAATGTAGCACTTGTTAGACTGCTATTACAACTTAGCAGGTCAATTGTTGCTAGACAATGATACAATTACAGTTTGAGTTTTTCAGAATGCTCTTAAACTATCAAGTTCAACATTTAGTTTACATACTATTAAAGTAGCCTTATTATTATGTTACTTTTATATTTGACCTTATGGCAACATTGCCTTATTGACTTCGTATTAGCCTGAATTTGTTTCACAAGAACCAACTTCTCTATAACTTTATTATTTTTATTAGCTAAATTAATCAGTGAATAATGGACACTACTAATTAATAAGATACTGTTTATGTTTTCTAACGCGTATTCTTTTCATGTCCATAGTCAATTTATTTTGAAATACTATTAATTAAAACTATTTACTCCTAGTGTCAGTGTGCATTACAAAATTCCTCAATGCTTCCAATTTACTGTATTGTAGAGATGTAACATTGTGCATTGTGTTTGCTGTACTTGCTAAAATGTTATGAAAGAATGCTTTTATATTGTACTCTTGATTGTGTATTTTTGGTAAGAATTCACACTATCACGGAAAACGACTTAACCGAATATATGCATTTAACATATTTAAAAATAAAAATTATTATAATAATTGCACATTTGAACTATTAATGAGACAAACACAATTATTCGGTTTACGTCACTATTCATTGAAATAGCTAAAATGCGAACTAAAACTAACATTCACACATCAAAATGAAATGTCTGCTACAGTTTAACACAACATATTTTTTACTATTTGATGTACATACGTATATTGTTTCTAAACTCAGATTCCCTTCTCTTCCCCTTGATAGCAGAGTAAAACGCAAAAAAGGCTTACAATCAACTATATAGAATGAGTGTATGTATTTCATTCTCAAGTGCGATTCACTTTTTATGACCTTCCATTCATTTGCATCAACATAGTATTTCTACATTGCTTCTCTTGATATTGTCGTTTTTAACTGTTCTTAAATATTGTATTGCCAATATATTCACACACACACACACACACACACACACACACACACACACATATATATATATATCATATATATATATATATATATATATATATATATATATATATATATATATATATATACAAATAACAAGCATACAAGCATAGGAGTGACGTGAACCTCATATGGTATATGTACGTTACATCTTACGAAATATCATGTACTGTGACATATCAATCTGGTTTTCAGCTTATTTTTATTTTCCACATATATTGTGTTTTACGTTTTTAAGCAGTGACGTATATTTCTGCAAAAGTAGTTTAATACAGTTAAGACACGTTAATGCGCATTGCACTAATTGAAGTCATTCGTTTATAAGATAATTGACAATTGAAGACTGTCTAATTACGATTTATGTATGTGTACGTACATTACTATATTGTGATATCAGTGATTAAATTGCACGTTTATATATCTCCTGGTATTCTATAGTTTGACGATTCATCATTAATTTGATGTTTTAATTTTTGTATATAAGTAGAGACAATAATTTAGTATATTCGCCTCATTAGTTCATTAAGGTAACAAGTGTAACACGTGTATATGAAACAATAATGCAGACAGAAAAGATTTGCTGTAGGCCATATTATGTCAGATCATTTCATTCTGGTCAGATATGTCAGATCATTACATTCTGGTCAGATATGTCAGATCATTACATTCTGATCAGATATGTCAGATCATTAAATTCTGATCAGATATGTCAGATCATTACATTCTGGTCAGATATGTCAGATCATTACATTCTGGTCAGATGTGTCAGATCATTACATTCTGGTCAGATGTGTCAGATCAATACAATTTGGTCATATATGTCAGATCATTATATTCTGATCAGATATGTCAGATCATTACATTCTGGGCATATATGTCAGATCATTACATTCTGGTCAGATATGTCAGATCATTACATTCTGGGCATATATGTCAGATTAATACATTCTGATCAGATATGTCAGATCATAACATTCTGCTCAGATATGTCAGATCATTAAATTCTGATCAGATATGTCAGATCATTACATTCTAGTGTGATATATCAGATATGTCAGATCATTATATTTTGATCAGATATGTCAGATCATTACATTCTGATCAGATATATCAGATCATTACATTCTGGTCAGATATGTCAGATCATTACATTCTGGTCATATATGTCAGATCAATACATTCTGCTCAGATTTGTCAAATCATTACATTCTGCTCAGATATGTCAGATCAATACATTCTGATCAGATTTGTCAGATCATTACATTCTGCTCAGAAATGTCAGATCATTACATTCTGGTCAGATATGTCAGATCATTACATTCTGGGCATATATGTCAGATCAATACATTCTGATCAGATATGTCAGATCATTACATTCTGCTCAGATATGTCAGATCATTACATTCTGCTCAGATATTCAGATCATTACATTCTGCTCAGATATGTCAGATCAATACATTCTGGTCATACATGTCAGATCAATACATTCTGGTCATATATGTCAGATCATTACATTCTGGGCATATATGTCAGATCAATACATTCTGGTCAGATATGTCAGATCATTACATTCTGGTCAGATATGTCAGATCATTATACTCTTGGCATATATGTCAGATGAATACATTCTGGTCAGATATGTCAGATCAATATATTGTGGGCATATATGTCAGATCAATACATTCTGGTCAGATATGTCAGATCATTATATTCTGGTCATATATGTCAAATCATTATTTCTGGTCAGATGTGTCAGATCATTTCATTCTGGTCATATTTGTCAGATCAATACATTCTGGTCAGATATGTCAGATTGATACATTCTGGTCAGTTATGTCAGATCATTATATTCTGGGCATATATGTCAGATCAATACATTCTGGTCATATATGTCAGATTAATACATTCTGGTCAGATATGTCAGATCATTATTTCTGGTCAGATATGTCAGATCTTTACATTCTGATCATATATGTCAGATCATTACATTCTGGTCAGATATGTCAGATCAATACATTCTGGTCAGATATGTCAGACCTTTACATTCTGGTCAGTTATGTCAGATCATTATATTCTGGGCATATATGTCAGATCATTATTTCTGGTCAGATGTGTCAGATCATTTCATTCTGGACATATATGTCAGATCATTACATTCTGGTCAGATGTGTCAGATCATTATATTCTGGTCAGATAATACAATTTATAACTGTGATACAGATATACACCACAGTTCTTCAGTAATGGAATATATCTGACTGTTTTCAGATCAAACAAAATTGAACCATCTGTTTTTAAATTATTTTGTATTTTCGGTGGTGTTATGAATGAACAAAAGTATACATTGAAGTAAACGAACAAAGTATTTTGTAATAAGTTAGTGTCTATAAAGGGTTACACTCTTTCCTATTTAATACCCCAGATTGAAGACAGGCAACATTATTAACCTTTTAATTTAGATTGTATATGCACGTTCCATTCATTCCTCCATCAATACACTTACCCTATTCTACAGCTCGACCTTTACCATACACACCAGCTATCAAACTAAAGCTGTTATCGATCAGATGTTCATGGGAGCATGGCAGATATTTTTACGCTTTATATATCAATTAGTGACGTACATTCTGACAGCTCTTATTTATCACGTACGCTGTGATTGGTCGAATACGACAAGCTGTCTCGATAGGCGGAGCTAGTGTCACGGCGGAAATATAATCTCACACAGTGAACTAGGTCGCCGATAAATATGTACATCTCTCTTTGTATTAATTTCGTACATTTGTTTTACGTGACTGAAGCAATATCTTGCTATTAGGCATGCATGTACTGGAAGTTGTTATCTTTCCTTGGATTAAATGAAGCATACATTTTGGGATATAAGTTATTTAGGGTAAGTTGGAACGTGCTGTCTAAGTCGGTGTAGCTCAACTCGGCAATATTAAGTGTTTTCCTTTATTCTCAATCTCAACGCATAAGCAATAGTTAATTTAAGGGTATGATATTACTATAAGTGGGTCGGGCAAATTTACAATCCGATAAAGATTCGTGTTGCTCGGGTTTTATCGGCGTATCTATAATGCGCTACGCCATTTCAATCTAGATTGGCACGTTTGACCTACATTCGCTGAATAACTTGTGACATTAATGATATTAAAATTTACTTTATGAATACCAGTATTATGGCATGTTAAATTGAACATACGTTCGTGTCGTGTTAAAAAATAGATATGTCTCTCAGTTAATACTGTGTAGTCGGACAAAGATGGCGCCAAGCCAAGAAAATGTTCGACAACACAACCATAGAAAAAATAGCATGGTAAGATTTAAATTTAAAAACGTGAACGAATCAACAAAAACGCCCAATACAACGCTACGTAATGGCATCCATGCGAGGTTTTATGTTCTAAACTTATTTATATAAGTAAAGCGAATTAGCTGGAGCGGAAATGAGCTGAATTCTCAAACAGCGAGGCACTGGTTAATTTGTTCAGGGGAGATCTCAAAATGTGTTTTTATTGTTTTATTGGTTTTATTGTGGCTTTCGTGCAGGGAGCATATTGTTTGGTACAAGTTTGATACTCTTGCAGACGTGACTCTTTCAATACCTTAGGGAATACTGTTCTGCGGAGGGCGATTAACGTATAAGAATATATACTTTTATTGGTAGCGTTGCCAATTAAAATGACTGTACCATGTGCTGAATACAAGCGATTTTTATGAAGAAAATAGTAAAACATTAAGTGACACTAAAGTTTTAAAATTAAAAAAGTAGGTTATTTGTTGAATTAGTTAGCCAATGTAAATTTACATTAGATGTATATGCATACATTCATTCGCTTGAAACATCAATTTGATGCAATGTTATTCTACTGGATAACTTTTAGAAACGGTTTTATCATACAAACATATATTTTGAGGTACTAACACAAATTTCCGTTCATATATATACTAATACTGCGTAAATATGGAGGTTTCATCTAATTTAAATAACAACATCAACTGATTAATTTTGAAAGTTGATTAAAACTTTGTACTGTTTAATGAAACGAGATTAAATTCCCAATATGTGCAGTTCAATTAAATTAATCTCGTGAGATATTTACATAGATACCGTAAAATTAAATTGAAAGTTCAATTGGAATGTTTTAGTTAAACTTATTTATATTTGTATATTGTTTAAAGCTTGTTTTTATGGTTGCTTACGCGAATTTGATACACATAACGACATTTAACTATTAAAACCTTGTCATATATGTCCCACTTTTATCAATTATAAGTTATGTATTTTTGTAAACGAAATGTATATTTATTTATTACGTCATATCATATAAGTTATAAATGTTGCATTGATAGATGTTATAAATCACTATTTCGATAACGTGAAAAATATATTGTTTTGTTTTAAATTTATAAATGGATTATATTTAGAATTAATTGTTTTTAAAGGCTTTCTTAAAACTGTTGAGAAAAAATGTCAACACAAGTATACTGAATTGATTACTAGCGTTAGAATATCGTTTGCAGGCAAAATATATGCAAGAGAATTGCGAAAGATATGATATTCCGATAATCAGATATACAGTGAAATTATAGGAAGAAATAAACGGAAATGGTATGATTCGCGCCTTTGGCGTTGCGTTGGTCGAACTACAACAATGAGTGGGTACATTCATGCTGAGATCGATGAAGAATTAATACACGTTCCGGACAACAGATTAAAAAATTATGCTAGGCAATTGCATGCAACCCTATGATAAAATTAATTAATTTACCTGTTAACGTGGGTTTTATTTACTGCTTGTGAAAAAAATGACATGAAAGGAGAAGTCTTTTGAATAAAAAAAAGTCTTAAAGTGTAACTTTTTTAAACAGAAAAACACACTATTTAGTTTATACTTATTTATTCATTTATTCCAACAAAACAAAGTATCTGCACAACAAGAAACGTATTATAATGAACAAATTGAAATAGTTTCATCGAAAGGGTTAAAATAGGTTAAATAAAAATGTACTGATATTAAACTATGGAGTAATAACAAAATATGAATATTTGAAAATTGTTTACATGTGAGATTTAGATGATCTGAAAAAAAATGATATGAAATTAATTAGAAGAAATACAAAACTTAAAAAAAGTTAGTATAAAATTTTTGAAATTTGTTAAATAACCACGGAGTTGTACTTCATATTTCTGCACAGATCTGATAACAAGGGTCCAATGATCAAAACATTACACAATATACGAAAAAAAAACGTATTTTGATTCAATCGATTGAACATGCATTTTGAACACACTTTGATAGAAAAGTAACTGCATAATTCCTATTTATCAAAATAAATCATGCCTTATACGACTGTTTATCAATTTTTGTTTTCTAATGATTGTCTTCTTTAAATAAACGTATTTAAAGTGTCCTTTATACGTCATACGATTAAATGTAAGTTAAAATAATTTATATATAATGGCTTTATGAAAGTTATTAAACAATTATTGAATTGAATAAAAAATGAGAGAAAAATAAGAATTGAAAAATACCAACAATTGAACAATTTTCAAAATATTTATATATATTTGACTTTTATAACTTCACTTGTTCTGACACATACACAGGCATATACAGGCGATCATTAGCCTTATACATTGTTCTGATAAGATTTTCATATTTGATTCATGAAAACATAATTGTTGACCTTTATTAATACATAACTGTTGACTTATATTAATTCATAATTGTTGACCTTTATTAATACATAAGTATTGACCTTTATTAATACATAAGTGCTGACCTTTATTAATATAATTTTATTTCAAGGTGATATTCAGTATGTCACATATTAAATACAAAAAGTGTGTCGGCTCAAGTTGAGGTTTTGTGTTTTTCATTTATTGATACAACTATGTATACAATGTTTATGTAATAACACATCCGACTAGTATTTTTATAACCTTATATTGATTAAAAAATGTATTTGTGAATATTTAAGATGCGTGTACATAGTTAGTGTCTATCTTGGACATTATTAATGTATTATTTGTTTAACAAACATGTTCTTTATAAGATGAAAACCTAAATAAGTATCAAAAATATAAGAAATAAACAAAAACAAACACACTCACAAAGCAAAAAAAGGACATAAAACCAGTGGTATTCGTGTGAATGACACCAAATTCGGTAGTTTATGATATTATATTATATATACTCTTTGCTTCGGCTGTCATTATTTTACCTTGATGACATTATCTGGATGTGTTTTCACCTGTTGATACATTAATATTGTTAACTGATTTACTGGTAATGCTGAGTGTATTTATGGTCTGGTTTCTTTACAAAATAAGATGAAGAATGTCTTTACATATTTATGCTATATCCATTGTTAAGGTATACATGTACAGTACTGATTACCGATACACGTGTGTCGGAATATTGTGTTGTAACTACTCACTTACTTTTGTCCGTTTCTTATTATTAACGATTCTATATTAATGTTTCTTTTATTTTCATTTCTTTGTTCATATTAATATTTTAATAATATAACTTTTATTTGTCACAAAAAAGAAGCACATCACGCTCTGCTAGAACATATTTTTATTGTCTCTGTCATATTAATTCGTTCATAAATTTCTGTTTGATTTGACTGCCAATGACAACTTTATATTTTTTATCTTACACTGTTCTTTAGTACGCAAACATTTCTTCAACATATATTTCAAATTTTGACAACTTTAAACCTTATATATCAATGCCACTAAGAAAAAATAAATATATATTAACATATTCAAAATTCCATAGATAATGTTGATTAACATTTCTTGACATTCACATGAATTAACATGAATTTACTGTCATATTCGGTTTAATTTTAGTATATTGTCAAAATATGAAATGTCATAGTTTTTGGTATTCAAACTATAGATATGACATTATTCCACATATATTATGGTTATTTATGTTCAATGTGTTGCTGTATGTCTTATCAATATTAAACTTATGGTCATATTACTATATGTTTTTATATATGTTTATTTTACATGAGTGTGTAAATATTATAGTTTCATGTATTTTAGTCTGTGAATATAAAATTTTACTTTCAATATATGTAACTAAAATATGACTAATACATGTCATTAAGATGTTGGTGTATACATTCATAGATTATATATATACTGAATTCACACGACTATGTTCAATATCTATGGCATAAAGAATAATGCACATATATATTCCCTTATGATTTTTAGTAAAATTAAATATTTATGCACTATATGTATATATTATTATGTCAGTTACTAAAACTACAATTTAGCATTTGATTATACATGTACATATATATATATCTGTATACATGTGTCCGAAGTACATGTTTACTGTTACATATACATATATGTGTGCAAATCATTACTACATAACCTTACAGCTATATAAATAATCAATATAGAGATATACAATATATATTACCGTTTAATGTATGTTCATGAATTGTATGTTATGTTTAATGTAGTCATGTATGTGTATGTGTATGTATATACTGCATTATACATACTCAATACATAGATATAAAGCAAGCATAGTCTGCTTATATATGGATGTTGAATATAATTATATATTTATTCCATATCAAAGAAATATTGTCAACATACTGTGTGGATATCAATTATTATTATAAATGTCGCATATACCGTTAAATTCATGCATGCTGTTAATACATCATATTTTAATTACAACATCGGACCAACATTAAAATAATGTGTTTTATTCTCTCTCTTTCTGTCTCCCTCTCAAAATTGGTTAAATATATCTGACAATAAAATGTCTATTGTTGTGGTTTTACAATGTGGTATCTAAAATCATTATCGCAAAAAAAAAATCATTTAAATGTATATTAAATTGCCTGGATTAAAACTGATTTTAGTAGGCATCTTTTATGCTTATGTGGGAAGAGTGCAAACAAAGGATATTTTAATTTTGGCCTTGTAAGCTGTTGTTACTGTATAGACAAATTATTTGTTCTAAGGGCGTGTTTCACAATAGGCGTCATTATCACACGCATATTAAAATACCATTAATTTAACAGCAATTATTTATTTGTTTTACGTGAATCATCAGCTATAAATCATTTAGACAACTGGACAACCGGATGTAATTTTTACAACATGATATCTTCCCTTTGCGGAACATTAGACCGAATTGTCTTATTGTAAACTAAGTTATATCCATATTGATAACATTGTTGTTTTGTTTTTGTTTTTGTATTTATAATCGTTACTTATCATGTCAATATGTTACTTTTTTTGGTTAAGGATTTATCATGGTATTTATATTGTCTAACTTAATTAAGGAAAGAGAAGGTGACTCACACGCGAAATATCTAATGAAATGTACATATATCAACACTTGTTGCCAAGATTAAAGCTAAATGTATCAAAACATTTAGGCATGATGCCTGGAATTATGCGAAATGTCTAATGTATATAAACAAAAACAGCCAAACATAAAGTTGTAGCAATAGGTATGATGACATTTAGGTAGCATGCTTGAATTAGGCTAAATTTTTAATGTAATACATCCATATAATCAAGTATAGTCTAGGACATATGTGAAAATATATATTAAATATATTACAGCTTTTACTATTTCCTAGGTAATAATTATTAACACAAAGCTGAAGGCAATTTGCATTAGGTATTATATCGCTTTATTCTAGGCACAATGTTTACAAAGTAAACGTGTATCAGGTACCGGTATAGTCAACAATGTTGCAATTTTCATTTCAATTCAATTTAATATACTTCGTAACGTATCATGCAGACTATAAACTACATAAGAGTTAAACTACATAACTCAGTTACAAAGTATATCAAAGGTTGACCAGGCTAAATATAGCTTGTATTATTTCGGTATATCTCAGGCGCAATATGTTTAAATAAGTAAATTTAAAGTAATTAGTTTACTATTTCCTTGGCGCAATGCGTTGTTATAAGTACGAGTTATGACATATTACGCATATTACCGGTATAAGCTGGCACCATACGTTCTTAAATTCAATAATATTTTATTATTCATAGAATTCTAAATAAAGTTCATAAATTATTTATGTATTATTTATATTAGATATCTTTATCTGAAAATAAATTGTATTAGGGAGTTTTGCAAACTTAATACCATTTGTTATTATAAATAATTTATATCAGATATATGTGTGCATCTTAGATAACATTTGTTATCGTATAAATTTATATTATATATGTTCATATTGCCTAGATATCATTTGTTATCATAAATAATTCATGTTAGAGATATGTTTGTGTATCCTCGATATCATTTATCTATATCAAATCAGATATGTATGTGTGTTCTAGATATCATTTGTTATCATAAGTAATTTATTCTAGATGTTTATATGTTGCTAAGATATCATTTGTTGTCAAACATAATGTATACTATACGTTAATAGGTAGCCTAGATATAAGTTGCTATCATAAATAAGTTGTACAAGATGTTAATATGTAGCCTAGATATGATTTGTTATCATAAATATTTTATACCAGCTGTTAATATGTAGCCTAGATATAATTTGTTATCACAAATAACTGATACAAGATGTTAATATGTAGCCTAGATATGATCTGTTATCATAAATAATTTATACTTAATGTTAATATGTATCATAGATATCATTTGTTATTTTAAGAATCCTACGTTTCATAGTCATATGTGTCCTTAATACCGTTTAATATAACAAGTAATCTTCACTATATTAGTATACTATTCCCTATTAACTGTTTTCACCATTTTCTACATCCTAGGCACCGTGTATTATAATAAACTACTCTTTAACTATACAGTTATATATTTAGAACCACTTATAACCGGGAAAATGAACACCTAATACACCTTAAACCTGTTATAGTGGAGTGATCATTTCTTAACACCGTTGACATGTTAACTTAATAAACAAAATTAGTATGCATGTACTATGTTTTAAGATGTGTTTTAATGAACTGAATAGATAACCGACACGCGTTAAAATATATAGAAAATATCAGACTCGCCGTTCATGAGAAGTAACATGCAGCACAAATCGCGTTCCCTAGTTTTGAGTCTTGCACATTTCTGAGTCCATGTAATCCGAAATATTATCAAAACTTAGTTTACTTTCGCCATCATTAAGTTTAGCCAAGTAATCAACTTTGTTCACGTAATATTAGATTATCAAAATAGTGTTGTTGCAGATTGTTGTAACGTAATATTTCTAACGAATCTCTATCAGTCATCATTTTTTGAACTGTTG
Organism: Panopea generosa; assembly: GCA_029582155.1. Taxonomy (NCBI): domain Eukaryota; kingdom Metazoa; phylum Mollusca; class Bivalvia; order Adapedonta; family Hiatellidae; genus Panopea; species Panopea generosa. The sequence continues at coordinate 41,047,835 of CM055895.1, read as the reverse complement.
TGATGGTTAATATTTTACTAAAGGTAACATTTCCAGCTCGTCGATATGTGAATAGTGGCGACTTTCCTACATTTGCACTCACCGACACTTCCCTCGGTATGACACTTCCATCTCATACTAATTTTTTTTAATCTAGTTGATCATAACAACTATTTTAAATCTTCCAATAAAAGAAGGCTTACTGTGTCCAGTACGTGATTATAATATTAACGTTTAGTATATACAATAACGACCCCTTTGTAAGTGTATAGCAGGTAATTCAAATAAAACAATAAGACAAATATAGTTCTTGTTTAACTGGCATGGAACTAAAATGTGTTAATTTGTTATAATAAATTTTGTAAGTTACTAACGTTGAAAAAATATTAAAACTATGGTGCTTCTTCAAAATATCTATTTTATAGTTCTTTGTAAACCTGTGGAATACTAGAAACAACTAGTCAGTTTCTTTTATTGCCCAAAATTTACCAAGCAATGAAAAAATTATTTTCTAAATATCGCATGTCCACTTTCCCAACAAAATCTCCTTTTTGAATCTTAAGATTATTCACAACAAGAAAACGAAATTATTTTCAGATATGTCAAGGAATTCATAGCACTTACCGGTGATAAAGTTGTATTTAAGTATTTCACATTCACTTACTGTTTTATACTTACTATCGTCGCTTTCATCTTTTAACCTTATTCACTAAATAAAGAATGAACCCAATGCAAGTACAATATTTTGACATCTCGATGGAGATGGACTTACATGGTTTTCAGATCCTTTCTAATTTGTACATCTGTAATTATTATATGAATATTGTTTAATGTTATGGTGGTGTTGTTCTTTATTCTGCGTCTACTGTTGAACATATAAGTTCTTTTTTTTAATTTTAACTTTAGTACAGCTGTTTTGATTCAATTTATATGGAACATATCGCTAGTTTTTTTAATTAATTTATTTATCAATATTCCATAAATTACTTATATTTGAAAATAAACATATTTATTATCTTTAATATTTTTATAGATTTCAAAAAATACAACTGCTTTAAATGGATTTTATCATATGATTATTCTTTACTGACATACTTGTTTTTGTTGTTGTTTTTATTACTTTAAATTACATGCTGTATAAAAGAACATATTTGAACATTTTATGTTTTGTATTTTATATGATTATATTGTATGTTACTAGGGATAAGAGCTCTTACTATTTTAACAAAAGATACTATTAACGCTCTGGCGTTTATCAGCGTTTAAAGAGACTAATAGGATCGATAGTCTTAAACTGTATTTATACTTTTTGATTGTTATAGATATTTTGTTCGAAATAGTAAAATGAATTTTCTCTTTTTTAGTTATAGAAAAAGTGTTATATTAATTCCTTTAGGTTGATTACACCATGTTTATTTATTAACTTCCTAATGTTTTGTCTCTCTTTATTCATGTATATATCCTATTTTCCCTGTATAAACTAACTCTTACATCGTTTATATCACACAATATCAACACATGGATAGCAAACGGATATGGGAATATGTTTTAAATCCAAAACAAACATCGAATTAGGTATACGGTGGAAATACATATGATGTATATTTCAATGATTTTATAACCTTTCTAAATTGCAATGCATTTAATTTTGATAAAACACAAACAATACAAACACACTGAAATAATGATGTTATAGTCAACACTGTGTTAGGAAATGTTTTATCTTATTGCGATGTGTTTTACTGTAATTATACAGACTTACCCAAATATATTAAAGTTATCTTTTGTTTATGGTGTCATATTGGTTTCATATAGAATACCTATTAAAATCTCTGTTATTGACAGTTTGGACGTCAAATTTAGATTACTTTTTTGTGTTAGTTATGCTTTGAACGTCAAACCTAGATGACTTTTTTGTTTAAGTTATGCTTCCTTTAAAATCTGTTTATAGTGGATGATACCAACATTGCTTGCTTTTCCTACAAAATAGCTGCCTCCTCAAAATCGTTTTATATTCTGGATTTGTGGACACTATGTAATTTACATGTATATATACGTTATTTATCCTATCTTTAACATAAGGAGGCTTTCAAAATTGAAAAACAACATATGAACAATGCACCAACACGAAATATACATACCTGTGCTATCATTGCCATGGAAACGCATTCTTAGTCATGCTGCAGTATACAAAGATAACATTTTTTGTTAATAAAAAGTACTGCCACATCATATTCAATCAATCATTTTATTATTATTATGTGTTTTTAAACCAAATTTAAGACAAAACAAATAAAAAACATGCACATTTTGTGGTGCTATTTTCATCATGGTGGCTAGAAATAAATAACTGGCATTTTTAAACTTGCAAAATGAGTTATGTTTACTTGAGTGACCTTTATATGACCTTTGAGCTAGTGATCATTCTATATTTGTTTCCAGTTTGTTTACTGTAACCATTTTATCCTTGTACTTATGACCGAATTATAAGACTAGGAAATAACAATGACAGTTTGTTTCTAAAATTGATTTATTCTGACACATTCTCAAAACTTCTTATTATTTTTAATATTAGCAATACTTGCAAATATAAAGCGACGACATATATTTCTAAATACAATCGCTTATGTCTTAAGATTACGCCATGCCACTTAAAAAATAATCAATACTGAAACAAGTAGAAGAAATAACTCCAATCGCTTATAAAATATCACCATAGTAACATGTTTTAACAGCCATGCGAGTACATTATGTACGAGGATCATTATTGAACAAGAGGTGTTGAACATCAAATTTCACAAGATATAGAGAGTTTCTGCTTTCCAATTAGTTATATGTGTATATAATGTTGCCATTTCAATACATTTCATATTCAATTTGTCATTCAAGTATTTATGATTCATTTAAATATGCTATGATGTTCAAAATAAAGTCATATTGTATTTTTTCATCTGAAAAGGTGAATAAAATCGAAAAAGAATTGTCAAAACAGAAGATTCATATTTTTATTCGCTTTCTTAGAAGATAGAATACATATGTATCAATTGAAGTTGTTGTTATATCAGATAAAATGAATCAAAAACATACGCCGATTTGAAATATACATGTACTAAAATCAATCTCTTTGATATTTTTAGTAATGAATATTTAAATTTTGTTTCGACTATTCGTTTGATAATAATATTAACTTTAAATAACAGGTTTTATTATCATACTTCGGGGCTATCTTTGCATAGCTCGGACAGAAATGAAGAAGAACCTATCCGCTATAATCCATGTTTTTTTTTATCTAATCTGATTAATATATATATACATAAAGCTAAATAAATATATTTAAATCAAAGAAAAAAAAAAAAAGAATGGTTTATATTTACCTATGTGCATTTATACTTTAAATAAACATATAAATTAGAATTTAATAAATTTAATACGTCCATTCTATTAAGTTAGTTCCAGCACATATACATAAGTATAGATACAAATAATGCAACTTTTTTATTCGTAACACAGTTAAATGCAACTCAAATGCCTGTAGATCTATTTATAGATATTTTGTGAACCAAACGTAAATACACACAACACCTGTGGGGCATTATCTACATACGTCATGAACTGAACATCTCTATCACGCTTCGTTTAATGTAATTCTAAAATAATGGTGAGCGGCAACGGCATTGAAATATAACTGAAGTCAGGAATGTTGACACTGCCCAGTATCATACACGTCAACGTTGGCTTCAATTCACCAGTGTAGTGTTTCTTTGTGTAAAATATCTGTCATGATTTGAATATCTTTTAATTTACATGTCACGTAAACATAAAATATTTGTGTACTTTAGACATATATATTCTTTTAGAGTAGCCTTTCAATGTCTAAGTTAAACGTATATATGATTTAACGCCAATAGGCAAAATATAATACAATCATCAAGAAATACATTTATATGTTCAGTATATGTATCTCTTTTTTTGTGCAGTTTTATATACACACAGTAAGTAGATTTGGGATTTCTACTTTATGTGATATATGTATCTGTATTTTGTGGTATTTGTAATATCTGTTATTGCCATTTAGCGGTAGATTTTGAGCATATTTGTTATGTATCATCCATATTGGCATTTAGTAAGTATATTAACAAAATACTTTTATTTAATTACCAAAGCTGTAAAATAATATACTGAACTTAAGTTAAATGTTTATTAAATTTTAGTTTTAGTTTTGAGAAAAAAAACACAAACACCCTAAAGCACTGTGAAACGCAACATTCTTTTTAATGCATTTAGTGACTAAATGTATATTGACATAATAGGTTTATATAAAATAATTGAATATAATAATCATGATATATGTATATTAATATAAGATAACACCAATTATCTAGCTGTTATAGTTTTATAACTGACGTCCTCGTTGTAATATATTTTTATGTGTCAACATGCTCGACCATTACTCATAACACTCTTGCTGCTCTGACTTCTACACAGCCATCCAGTAAATCTGCTTATAACACCACTTTATACTTTTTACATAAATTAACTAACCTGTTTTAAAATATAATTTGCACGTTGTCGTATCTATAAAATTAAAATTCTGACGGGGATATGAAATGGCGATGAGGGAAGAGCGACGTTGCTGCTGTATTTTGTCTGTTTATTTGTTTACTTATATTAGGGCCAATCGTGTCTGAGTGGTCTTAGGCGCATTCTCAAAATTACTTACCTCTCACCGCTAAGATCGTAGGTTCGAGTCCAAAAACATTATGTGAGAAAATTTTCTTGTAATTTGCGGAAGGACGGTGTTTCTGCTCAGATTCATTCTGAGGTCTTCATCAACTTATAAAACTGGACATGCCATATATATCATAAAATGTGTTGAAACATTTTATATCAGAATTTGATTTTGGTCATCCTTAATTTGTATGTATGTGAATAGTTTACGCATTTGCCAAAATTAAAAGTAAATAATAACAATATTTTTCTTGTTTACTTAACAATCATTGTTCTGTATTTTCAGAAACATTTGAAGAGAAATGGAATTATGTACAGCTTTGTTTGATGCCATAAAAAGAGATGTTTCAATCGTGATATTCAAAGATATATTGGGAAATGCTGGAAATGAGTGTTCACAATTTGAGAAACCGCTTGGCGACATTAGCGAAGAACCTATATTCACACCTCTTGCCTATGCATGCAAACTGATTCGAACAGATATTGTCAAAGTGTTACTTGATGTTGCTACTGAAGATGACAAACGAAATTCCTTTTGGTATGCATTGAATCATGATGAAGGCAATTTAGAAATTGTTAAAAAATTCGTTCAAAATGGTGTCGATGTAAACATTGTGTTTCATCATCAACGTGTTACGCCGTTATTATTGACAATAGACAATGAAAATGAAGAGATTATGCACTATTTGATAGACAATGGTGCAGACATTAACTATCTTAGAGATCGGGTTGATATTTATCCTTTCGAGCTTGCTTTAGTCTCGTATGCATCTGGAAAAGACAACATGCTGAAACATTTGATAAAATATGGTTTGGATGTAAATGAAAACGATGGAGAAACACTGTGTGAAGTTTTTAAATATTCAACAGAACCAAGATGGAAATGTATTTTTGAATTATGTTTAGATCATGGTGCAAATTTAGAATTACAACCATTTATGTATCATGCTGTTAAAAATAATGATATAGGAATGGTAAGATGTATGATTGAACATGGGCTAGAAGCGAGACATGAATTTAGGTACAATGGACACCTGGCATTACATGTAGCACGTGGACACAGTGAAAAAGACAAAAACATCGTTGAAGAGTTGCTAGATTGGGGAGCTGATCCTAATTCTCAAGTTACTCCAATTGGGGAAGATTTGTACGATACCTTTCTTGTAGGATTTTCTGCTCTTCATTATGCTTGTTCACAGGCTGACCTAGAAAAGTTGACTACACTATTAGATTATGGTGCCGATGTGCATTTAGTGAACTGTTCTAATGTTTCCGTTCTCTTTCAGCTTCTAGATGCTATCTGCAAAGATAAATCCCTCTATGAATATATGGTTTTCAGTTCGAATCACATATTAGGTAATGGTATTCGTGAAAATGACATGATATCAGTTGAAAGAAAGGCAGTCAAAAGATTTAAACATTATTCTAAGATGGCAAAACTTTTACTTGCATCTGGTGCAACTTTACTGAACAGTGAATTTATGATAAGTTACAAAGCGCCATATGTTGTCATGTCTGGTGACATTTTGGATAATGAAGTCTCGTCGCCTTTTCTCTCAAGTGTAAGATTGCTAATAGACAATATAAAGGGTACATTACAAAACCCAATGTCTTTGCAAGATTTGTGTCGGGTTAAAATAAGGTCAGTTTTACCGAATAAGAAAAGTAGATTCATAAATAAAGTAAGTGATTATTTTCCAAAACATATGGTTTCATATTTACTTTTCAAAGATATATAGTATTCAAGGGTTGAGTTATTTGTTAAATACTTTATTAGATTAACATCTCTATGCTACTACATATTGTGAGAGCAGGTAACTACATTGTATATATTTATGACGGAATGGCCGCTAATGCATCATAATTGTACGTTTACTGATTTGACATCTTCTTAGTTTCAACAGACAACCTAATGTGACAACCAGATTACTTGTCAAACCAGATGAAAAAGGATTTATTAATTTGTGTGCGCGGGAATCAAAATAACTATACTTAAAACTCTTTACACACAACTTACGATAAACTGTGTGTTGCAACAATATTTTCTATAGGATTACACACTTAATTAGTAACATTTATGCTGTGTGTAAAAGATTTTCGTTTGATATTTACATATTTTGATTGACTTTTTAGCATCTTTTGTTAAGAAATCCTAAAATCAAAACATAACATTTATTTGGAGCGCGTGGTCAAGTGGTAGAGCATTGGCCAAATTATTGGAGGTTCGTGGGTTCGATCCTCCGCCACGGTTCTTTTTTCCGCATATGCTTAGTACTTGTTCTACCCAAAAAGACTTCGAGCGTGATTTGTATTAGTTGTAATAACTTGTTTCACAATCGAAGTAAAATAACTAAATAACTTGCAATAATCAATATATAAAAAATATACATTGTAAACGACTATTTATGGCTATATTGACATGCGTTTCAGCTTCCACGGCAATCATTTTCCACACACGGTATGTATTTTATGTAATTAAATATATAATAGATGTGTTGTTTTATTTATTCTCGAACAATATGTATAAAAATAATTCTATTGTTAAATATATGTAACAAAATGTCACATAAGAACATATTACAGAAGTAAACTACACCTTTCCATTCTCTTATGGCATTATATGTCACCTCAATGATAAGATGAGATCGTATTTGAATATTTTTATAGTGTAACTCGCTGGACATGATTTAAAATTGAATGACTCAGATAACATTAGAATGATAATGTTTCTCTTCTCTTCTCTTCTCTTCTCTTCTCTTCTCTTCTCTTCTCTTCTCTCCTATCCTCTCCTCTCCTCTCCTCTCCTCTCCTCTCCTCTCTTTTCTTCTCTTCTCTTCTCTTCTCTGTTCCCCTTCTCTCTCTTTCTCTCTTTCTCTCCTAGTTTTGTAAGGAATATAGTTTTTCATCAAATCAATAAAATTTCCATTTGCAGTAGTTTAACAGTGTGATCTCATACATATTATCATTAAAACACAATAAATAATATCATAGTATCGCAATAACATTCCACACACATACATGCATATGCGTGCATGAAATAAAACAAATGTAGTTTACTAAATCTGAAAGAAATAATTTAAACAAACAGCTTTTGCTGGATAGATAGGAATTTTACAAACAAACAACAATTACTTTTATATTTATGTTTATTTAGTATTTTTTTAAGGTAACGAGAACAACAGTAATTTAACTATTTGTAAATGAAACCGTTCCTATGGTTACATAGTGTGTCGATATTTGAAAAAAAGCTATTTCTTTTCCAATACTTACAGAGGCAAACTTTAATTAACTATTTTTTAAACCTTGAAGAGGAACGCAATATATGGATGAATAGTCAGCACATTAAAAACCGAATATACGTATTAAATGAGAACAAATACTGAAGGATAATGTGTTTTTTCTATACTTTTAAAAAATCTTCTTTTTTTCAATCGATCTAGTTGTACGGACGTTCATGTGTGTGACAATTATTTTGAAAATTAATTATTCTTACGAACAAAAGATTGTTTATACTATTTGTCAATTATCTAAATTATTTTCTTCTAGCCACAAACATTTATTGACTATTTACGTGTGTCTACATTTTAAGATTTCAATATACATAAGCAGTGATTAATGGAAATACTTTTTATACGTATTTAAGATTTGATAATAAACGATCGTCAAAACATAAAAAAAAAACAATGTTCAGGTAGGGTGGTCTATTTGGGAGAAGAGAATGGCGCGTCACGGTTCAAGAGTTGTACTTTGATCATATTTAGTTACTGTGGTATGACGTTTTACTTTACCAAGACATGAAGCGAAATAATAAATGGGATTTTAACAACCTGTCATGTACTGATTTGTCTGTATATATCCCTTTAAAGTGTCATACTACAAACACATGAATGTTCGTATTGAGATCTGTTTTCGTAAGCAGGTCGGTTTACGTAAACGTTGCTGTTGGTGCCAGAACGTACAAAAAAATAGAACAGAAATGAAGATTTGATTATGGGTACATTTTTATCTCAACTATAAAATTGACAAAAGAAAATTAACAGAAACAAAAGGAAATTTCATTTCAGATTTGTGGTTGGATGCATTTTTCATGAAAAAGAAAAAATACCACGAATGATGTCTATGCTATTTTTGTATCTTGAAATCTTGTGTTTAAAATGATTAATAAATAAAAGCTGTTTATCCAAATTGAGATACTGAGTATTTGTTAAATTCATCTCAATATCGATTGAGCCTTTTAGCATCCTTTAATTAAATATACTAAAACTATTAGTCAATGTGTCCTCTGTAAAACATCACCAACACAAATGTTTAAAATGGCCGATAATACAAAAGACTAAGATAGGCTTTTAAATTTCAACACGACGCATTTTCATAAGTTTGTACACTTAACCCTTGGGGCATAGTTGCTCATTGTATATGGGAGATTTGTTAAGTATGTTTTCTCAATTTTTTGTAAGTGTATAACCAGACTGCGCTACTTTTATTGATGCTGTCTCGATTTTGTGATGTGATGATGGGACAAGAGAGAGGATGGACGCATCTTCACATTTTATTACTCTATTGTCACTTTTTTATATGAATGTATATTGTACGTAATATGAGTGCTTGTTTTAATTGAATTTGTGTGTACTGTTGTACTGTCGGCGTCATTTCAATGATACTCTCGTATTTGACATATATTTTTGTATGTTTGGTAAATCATATTGTAAAAGGATATTCTGTAATGTCCTATTTTCAAAACAAGATGTTGGACTGATGGTAGCTAACATATGTACCTTAAGACATTTTCTTAGTAAAGTAATTTAAAATCATTTTCACCATAAGCAAAAAATGAACAATCATAAGCATCGGAATTTTGTTTTTGTACTGGTAGCATTGGTGTATGCACATGTAGATTGCCTTTTAAGCAAATTAAAATGAAATATGTAACCTCATGTAGCCAATCTCACAACACATGCTTAAATTACGAGCACGCACATAGCGATGCCGTCACGTAATCACAAGATAAAATGTAGCCATAATCTAAATTTTTACACCAGACTTATGATACCGGATTGAATTCCTGCCAATCGATGGTTGTCGTCTTTTTTAAATTATGGAACATAAACACATACTAATTATTGTAATTCTGGTTTTACTCAAAACGAGATGTCAGTTAGTTTTTGTGGTATGTCTGCCGGTTCTTCTATGGTTTTATGTAACAAATATCACGGTAATATCGCATGACTAATAAATGCCTTCACATTTTTTTATAATAATGATAATGTGTAGCCTGTAAACACCATTATAACCTGCGTCAGAAGGAAACACTATAATATGTAACACATAACTTCGTTACACGTTCGTAAGAAGAAGTGAGCATGTGGTCTAGTTGGATTACCAACGTTTATATTTTGATATTTTTTTTTTTATTTTTTTTATTTTTTTATTTTTTATTCTTAAAAATGGCATTAAGCTCTGAACTTTAAATCAACTACATTGTACATGCTTAAACAACCATTTTATCGATTAAAATGTTTTGACTGTTTTCTACTTCTTTCATTGAAATATATTTTTTTTCTTAAATGTCTCCATTGTTATTAAATTTTATAATGCAAGAATAATCATCTGATTAAGATGCTTGAGATTATTGGATTATCGGATTAGATTGCAATTATCGTCAATGGGATATTTGTTTTTCCACATCAATCCACTGGAAGACAGTATAACACATTGTATAATTATTATATAATAACCCCCCCCCCCCCCCCCCCCCCCACAGGCCTTAACTTGACCACAATATAAGGATATGTGTAATTTTATCTTTGTTACAGTTATAGAATGGTTTATAGAAGAGATTTGAATAGAACGTGCCGTTCAAGGAAATAATTATGGTACAGTCTACCCTGTGTAAGCGGTCACCTCTATTAAGCAGCCAATTGTTTTAATCAGCCACATTTGCTATTTCCCATCTCTATGCTCTCAGAGTATAACAACATGTGTTAAGTAACATACTGACTGTCTTAATATGTCACTTTTGTTCTTTCCTTTATTTTAAATTTAAATTTAACTTATTTATTTTTTTATTTTGATTGCGAAACAAGTTGTTACAACTTCTATAAACCACGCTCGAAGCTTTTCTGGGTAGAACCAGCAATACGCATATACGGAAAAAGAGCTCAAGGACACCACACATGGTCGTGTGTGAGGGAGGGGGGCCGAACCCACGACCCTCCGACACTGAGTTAGGTTTACTACCACTGGAACACGCGCTCCGTACCATTCTTCACTTGTGTGCCTGTATATGCACACCTTTCACCATACTCTCGCACCGGTAAAAAGGCAGTTACAAATAGACAAGTATCGTCATCGTATCAAACAAGTTTAACTGAATCTGTAATTATAATGTTTATGCTGTCGTAATATATATACATGTTTTGTATACATTGTTGTAAGTTTGTTTTTCTTTGATGTACTAATCTGATCTTCATTTAATATACCCGACTACTTAGTTATACTAAGTACGGACATTTGCTGAATATCCGTCATGTAAAAAGTGAAGAATTGAGAGCAAACAAAAAACAACCACACCTGTTTTAACAAATGTCAAACCTGTCTAAAGCAGTCAGTCAATAGATCGAGCAAAAATGGATGCTTAATACATATTAACTTGCTCTTAAAGTATAGAAATTGAAAATGGCAAATGTGACCGTCTTCGCGGGTTTGACTGTAAATGTAAATTAATATAGAACAGAATAGAACAGAACAGAACTTTATTCAATATAACTTGAGCATATACAGTTCACCGTTATTTACACAAACAATACAATACATGCATGCAGCAATACAGAGTGAGCATAATTATGTTACATACATGAATATATTCTGAAGTAAATAATAAATCATATAGTAACAATGAACATTTACAAATCAGTTGTTTGAATTTAAAGTATTTGATCTCTGCTTAAATGACTTGATATAAAATACAGCTGTTTTTTAAAACCCGATTCCATTTCGCATGGCCATACTACTTTTGTTCACTGATATAATTATGATAAATCAGAATCAGTGGTTCTTTTCTCGCTAGAATCGGTCCTAATCTAGGAATGTTGAATGTCATATACCAGATGTGCCTAATAAAGTATAATAATAACAACTGATAAAGAATCCATTGGAAGGAGAACACAAACAAAAACACTAGCAGACTAGTAAGTTTCAATGTCATTACTTGTAATGAAACATGCAAGTCCTCTCAAACCTCTACCAACGGATAAACATTGTTATATTCTCCAGCAATACTGAACGGGTCTACTACTTTCAGGAATCAGAGATATTTACAACATTGAGTAACGGGCGACTTTTTACGATCGCCACACCGCACGTAAGATTCAATGTTTCATTTCTTACGACAATCGTTCTTAACCAAGGAGATGTTGAATATCATACAATAGTTTTGCTTGTCAAATATAAAAAGTTTTGTTCAAAATTTCATTTCACATTAAAAATGTTCTTCTTCTATCTTGTACTCGTTTTGTTTAATAGAATCCGTCAATGATACAACATTTCTTTTCTTAGTCAAACCATTCTTCTTTATTGAAATGTTGAATATCACTTCAGTTGTTCTGCATGGCAAAATGTTCTGGATCGGCCGTTTTTACAGGCGGTAGAAAGTTGCAAATACCGATATATTACACGATAAGTTACATGTGACAGAGACTTTTCACTAACAATTGTTTTAGTTTACTAAATTATTTATGCCAGATTTGCGGAGAAAACTCAAAGCTTATATATATCGCTCGCAAGTGTAGAGCCATCACTTTTGTTTATTTATTAGATGCATCGGGTTGAGCTTAGGATTAATCCTGCAACCTCTGGCGCGAGCGGTAAGCACTCCACCCACTGCACTACAGCCCGCTTAGATTGTTTGGTTGCTTTATTCAAAAATTAAATGTACAGACATAAAATGTGCATTTATATTTCGAGGAGTTGATAAAAGAGTTCTGTTGAATATGTGTTCAAGAATATCTCTATTGGATAAATATTAAGTTTAAATATGGTAAGTTAAACTAACTGCCAGACATTTCAAATATTTACTACTGCACTTGTATATCCGTTGAATCTGTTTTTCTTGTTTCCTACACTCATTTATGTACACGGAGTAGTTTTAGCAATGAATTCAAACTAGGTTTAACACACGGACTCTTATCTAATCTTGGGGCGTATATTTATTATAAAAGAGTTCAGGTATGAGTAACCAGAAGTCCGATGGCCAAGTGGTATTTCAAAACGAGACACCTCTTTCTGTTTAGTAAGTGAGGTTGACTCCAAACTCGTCGAATATCTAAGTGAAAAATATGTCAATAAATTACGGAAGGACAATCATTTTAATATCATGGTTATTATTAAACTTTTCGAAAATTATCAAAAATAGTTTATTGCTTATTTCTATCTGGTAGTAAACTTTCAGTCAGATTACGTCAGGAGAGCACACCAAGGCTATGTACCTCTTGTCTGTGTACTGATAAAATGTATAAATACAACGAACGTTGTAGTGATGGTGTCGCTTCTGATGTTACTGATGATGGTTGTGATAATGATAATCCTATTTGGTGTTGACACTTGCCGAATGGTATTAATAAAGGAGTTAGACAAGTGATAAATATAAATCGATAATATATTTATATTCATGAATTTAAACTTTCAAACCTTCCCGTAAATTAACACATTTATTAAGTTTGTAAATGTTTTTCTTTGAAGAAACAATGGTTATACCAAATAATTGCAATAATTATTCATAACTGTTAAATTATTATACAATAGGCGGGTATGGACATTAAAATGAAAGGACATTCGTTTGCGTATTTCTTGTAAATAGGATAAATTAACTTTATGTTTAAGCAGGAGTCGTGCTGTCTGTATAATTGAATATTTTAGCTCTAATACGTGATTGAAAAAGCAGATATGTGTTGATTAATGAGAGACGATACACTATTCATTATCAGTAATTGCGGGGAGGCACTGTGTGAAGAGTCATCAAATTTTCATTTGGTAAAGTATCACATTCACAGTGTTTTTTATTTGTTTTTAATTACACGCTTACCTGTGGTTTGAATTATGAATAATGTTTTTGAATGTCTAAAACTGTTCTAGAAAAAAGATGATAAAACTGAAGAATATATCAGCGATATACTAAGTTATTCCATATCTGAAGTGGCAGCATCAATAGTAGTAGTAGGTAACAGCAACAGCAATTACCGTAGCCCTAGTTTTAGTAGTAGTATATTATTAGTAATCGTAGTGGTAGTGGTAAGGATGGTAGAAGTAGTTGTAGAAGTTGTAGTTGAAGTGTAGAGAAGTAAAAGTAGAATAAGTAATTATAGTAGTAGTAGTAGTAGTAATAGTAGAAGTAGTAGTAGTAGTATAATAGTATGAGTAGTAAAAGTAATAGTAGCTATAACAGTAGTAGTAGTAGTAGTAGTAGTAGTAGTAGTATTAGTAGTATTAGTAGTAATAGTAGTAGTAGTAGTAGTAGTATAATAGTAAGAGTAGTAAAAGTAGTAGTAGCTGTAATAGTAGAAGTAGTAGTAGTAGTAGTAGTAGTAGTAG
>CM055895.1:40971043-41028543 GCA_029582155.1 Panopea generosa | reverse complement strand
TTTTTGCGATAAATGTTTCCATAACATTTTATGAATGCAATGTAAGTGACAATAAGGTACGGTCATCGCCGTCTGTAAGGAGCTATCAGATCGTGCTCATCATTATTTTGAGGAAATATTTGATACACATATATAGTTTAAAGAGGACCTCTCTACCATCAACGCTAAAAAGTAGAATAAGATTAATCTTTGTTAACATAATTTTAAGTCTCTTTGATGATAGTACTTAAAAATCATATATATGGAGAAAATCATTTGTGAACAATCAGACATAACAGAAAAGATCAGACTACGGCGAGCGCGCCTAGTATAATGCATATATACCAAAGACACATTACTATGACATCAACTTAATAGAATTGGTGTCACCCATGACCTATATGCAATGGGTTTACATACGACACATCTAGACTGTTAGGACAATTTGCATACATGAACTGATAGCTTTATACGAGAAAACGTTATAGAAAGGCAAACATGGAAACCCGTTGGATCCGTTTAGATTCATAGAAATCGTATTAATTGTATTATTTCATAAAGTGATATACTAATTTTACATTGACATAATTTCTGATTCGGATCACTATTGGATGCAAGTTCACAAATTAAAAAAATATACAATGATGATTTTAAAATGTAACATAACGATTAGATAACGTACCGCGTTAAAATGTGAAATGGTGTTATTCAAACATAATTGTAATTGATTTATTCTTCTATCCAATTAATCAATACATTGGAACTCCATGATACTTTATTCTTGTGTGCAGCAATCATGTTGCTAGCAAGTGAGAACTAATTTGAAAATCCGACTAAATAATCATTTAATTACAAGCAATAGATTAATCTTGTTCATATAATTTTATTTAAATGCATACAATGTATTTCCCAGAGTGTTCCCTATTATAAGGAAACTATTTTTGAGTTTTATGCAATAGAGGGCCAACAGACGATCAGTTAAACATAATCATTATTTTCAGGGATCTCTGCAAGTATGATACAATTCCAATTTAAATCAACATTGAGAGACGAATAACAATGAGGCGTAATAAAAAACGTATATCAGTCACCACAGAGACTTGGTCGGGCGGGAATTTGAACTCACGATCCCTGGATTGATTGTAAGACGCATTACCGACTGAGGTAAAACATAGGTATTTACTACCAATGCTTTATAGATACCAAAACATCCGGGTAACAAAACTTGACCTAAGTTGTATTTATCTTGTTGATAAAGTCTGCATGTACTTTGGTAAATCAACTATTCTAACGTTGATTTAAAGGTCTGTGTAATGTTTACGATGATTTGAATATATTCAAACAAAGAGGTTACTAGGTATAACGGTACATATCTAATCTTCAAGAGAGGTAAGTCAACTTAATTTTCTTTATGGAATAGGATTAGACGCCATTTCAAAACACATTTCATGTATTACATGACTAAATCTTACTGCTGCATTGGTGGGTGAATACCTCAGAACGAATTGAGTAGAACTACCAGTTTTCTGCAAGTAACTGGTAAATAAATTTAGATTTCTGACGAAGCTTCGCTCAAACTCACAACCTCAGCAGTGAGCAAAATGTGATTTTCGAGACGACACCATGGACCACTTGTGCACGGAGCAGTCCTTCCACTATTTTCAAAGAAAGTTAATACTCATTGTACTTTTTACGTTAACCTGGAGTGTCATATAAATAATATATCCATTGATATTTGATACAATATATAATAGCAAAATTTGAATCGCGCTTTTCTGCTGTTTTAAACGGTTATGGTGAAATTAAATATTTTTCGAGCGGATTAGATGTCCAGTGGGTTACACCTTGGACTGCGAACCCAGAGGTTGCAGGTTCGAACCCCCGCTCACCCAACAAAAACATACTAATAAGTTCTTCGGATGAGTCTTTAAAAAAAAAATCAAGGCCCCATGTATCGGTGCTTTATTTACGCAAACCTGGAATGTCATATATATATTATATATATATATATATATATATATATATATATATATATATATATATATATATATATATATTGATATTGATATTGATATTTGATACGAGGGGCGTTCAATAAATTCTTTCACTAATGGCCTTCCGCAGAAACTATATTGCGTAAGAACATGAAAAACTCGTGCAATTGTTTGGGGATGTTTATTAAATACACCTGCAAATTCTCAATTTAATTCGATTGTAATTGACCAAGATATTCATTGTTGAATTATACACACTCATGTACAGTGGCCATATACCAATACCATAATGAAACCTGAAGAAAAAATAGAAATAAGGGCTTACATTAAAGCCCGAATTTCTACGCAGTTATCGCCAAAAGAGATATATTCTGAATTGTGTCTTATACATGATAGTTATACCGTAACATTAAGAGCAGTTTTTTGTTGGGTTAAGAAATTTAAGGGGGGTCACGATAGCCTGCAAGAAGATAACCGCTCAGGTAGGCCTGTTGTTGCAGCAACAAAGGAAAACATTGGTGCTGTTATTGCTATGATCGAAGAAAATGGACGGTATACTGTTTCCTGGATAGCTTATAGTCTAGGCATTTCAGACTGCACCGTACATCATATTCAGACTAACTGTTTGAAATTAAAGAAGCTTTGTGCTAGCTGGATCCCCCACTTGCTGACACCTGACCAAAAGGCCAAGCGTATAGATTGTGCTAAAAGCTTCTGAAAAAAATTCTGACCTGCTCACTGGGGATGAAACTTGGGTTGATTATTTTGAGCTCCAACGGCACACCAATAACAAGCAATAACTTGGTAAAAATCAGACTAGGCCAGCCATTGCAAAGAGGACAAGAAACGCCAAAAATGTTTTATATGCCATTTTCTTCGATTCTAGTGGTCCTGTTGTACACATTCCTTGCAAAGAGGGTAGAACAATTACAGGCAAGTTTTACAAGGATAGAGAACTTAAAACTGTCAAAAAGTGACAAAATAACTGCCCAAGAAAAGGTTTGGAAGGCATACAGTTTATTCATGACAATGCTTCTGCCCACAAAAATAAAAGTGTACAATCTTTCTTATAACAAGAAAATGTTATTCAGGTTAAACACACCCTTATTCCCCTGATTTAAGCCATTGTGACCTTTTCCTATTTCCCATGCTAAAAAAATGGTTGCAGATAAACGCTATGCTGCTTGAAGTGCCCTTGGGTCTGCAATTTTTCAGTGTGTGAACAGTTTACCAAAGGGAGACTACTTTGTAACATTAAGGTCGTGGACAGCAAGACTTCAGAAGTGTGTATATGTGCGGAGGGGAATACTTTGAAGAGTTGGCCTGAAAAAATACCGTTCCTGTGAAAATCTTAAACATCCGAAGACCAGTGACAGGATATATTGAATGCCACTCGTACAATATCTAACAGCATAATCTGAAAAACGCTTTTCTGCCATTTTAAACGGTTATGGTGAAACTTAACATTTTTCGAGCTAATAAGTCGTTTGATCCCCCGCTCTTCCAACTAAAAAAACTAATCAGTTTTCGGATGAGACTTTAACACAAATCAAGGCCCCATGTGTCTGTGCTTTATACCGGGCATGTAAAAGAACAAGGGACACCACATAAAGATCTTCTGCATCTTTGCACTTTCCTCCGAAAATCTGAAATAATTAATACGCTACTGGGGGCGTCGCCCATATGAGAAACCTGCGGCGACGATAAATCAAATTATCATCACTCCCTTTATATTCTAATTCGAAAACCCTATGATCTTCTACCTATATTGAACGTTTGAGCAGAAAAAAACATTTATGCATTAAAGCTATAATTTTAAACTCTTAAAATGCATACCTTATTTAACATTTCACTTTGGTTGGCATGGACACTTAATCAGCTACTAGAAATACGTTGTGTTTCAAAATACTTATCACTGGAATTCTTATACAGTAGAATTCGTTGGCTCAAACACGGATGGTTGGTATACCACATATAGCTCGAACCACTTATCTGGTCCGGGCCGAATTTCTATTTCGATGTATACATGTATGGTATGGCGTTTGATAATACTTGGCCCAAACTCGAACTAATTTGTCCAGTCCCGTCGGGTTCGAGTCATCGAAGTTCTACAGTATACGAACATATTGCTGGTAGCTGGCTACTATTAAATGTATAATATAAATAATGATCTGATGCCGTCAAGTTGAAAATATGAATTTACGTAACTATTCAAATTTATAAACATGGTATTTGAATTCATTCCTCATTATCAACATTCTAATATTATAACTTACTTTTACAATCTAAAGATGGAGGAATCAAAAACAAGTCCAGATCAAATCATCGAGGAGCTTGGGGGATGTGGACGTTATCAAATTCGCATGAATGTAATCGTCCATGTGATGAAGACTCTCGTCTGCTGGAGCGTTAATGCTATGGTTATCGTTTCTGTCATGCCTAACTGGTCATGTGATAATAACATTCATGATGCTATACTGACCAATGTTTCATCTACTAATTTTTTAACCAACGTGTCTCTTGCAAAATCGTGCACCATTAAAAACAACACAAAATGTACCAAGTTTCAGTTTGATAGTGGCATGAAAACTATTGTCAGCGAGGTAACATCATTTCGATTTCTATTGTTTGTCGTGACTATTCAATTCTATGCGTTTAAATGCTTAAGTAAATTTTAAACTTAAAAATATAATGTTTATATTGACATTTATGTTTGTTTGTCGACATAAATGTGTACATTGGATTTAATATATAATACATAATATTGTAATACTATTTACTTGCAATCATGATTGTTTATATTGCAAACTGTAATAAAATGTAAAAGACGTATTTCCGTTGGATGATATCTATAATAGACTGACTTTACTTCAATAGTATAAATCTTAATTCAAAAGAGTTTAATAAAAAAGAAGAGTTTATGATAAAAGAATATAGTCTTTGCTACAAATGACATGTAATATCAAGCATTTTTATGAAAAGAAAACAAACACAATTCACAAAATGGTGTTATATTTTTGTGTTACACATGTTATTTTATCTATGTTTTTCCAGTTCAATCTAGTATGCAGCAGAGATTATATCCCAAGTACTATCATGTCCATACAAATCGCCGGTGAAATGGTTGGTAATCTAATGGCAGGACATCTTGCTGACTTGATTGGTCGTAAGCCACCTATCTTCGTGTCTGTAATGCTCCTTACTGCCGCTAATTTTGCTGGTTATCTATCAGTCAACTGGTTCATGTTTGCCGTGTGCAGGTTTTTTATTGGAATAGGATCAAGTTTCTTTTTTACAATTCAAAATAGTCTTCTATCGGAATTTTCGTTATCCAAATGGAGAACATGGGTGATAGGTTTCCCCTCGTGGCAACTGGAAGCGTGCCTGTTTGCATTGTTGGCTTGGCTCATACCAGACTGGCGCTACATGACACTGATGTGTTCACTCTTTGGGGTTCCTTGTTTATTCGCATGGTGGTAAGTTGAACTTTATTAACTTGTTCGCTTTTAAAAACGGTTGTCGCAACATATTGTTTATTGGATAAAATAAAACGAATGCATTCAGTTATTTGAGCACAGCGTGTTGATAAATTCATTCCATCATTGATTGAAGAATTTTGCATTGTGATTACATTTTTAAATTAATTTATATTACATTACACAGAAAGTATCAGCAAATGCCTATGCCACTAATGATCTCAATGACAATATTTTCCATTGAAGATTGTCTTTTACAAGGAGCTGATTATTGTACTAAACTTAGATTTAATTATTTCGTAAAATACAATTATGCGCTAAACAGTTAAGTAACACAATGACTAGTTTAATATAAATTTAATAAAAGCAGCACTTATATAAAATGTCAGCCAAATGTTGTTTTCTTATAAACACACACACACACACACACACACACACACACACACACACACACACAAGAATCTACATGGTGTGTAAAACATATTTCTGCAACATTTATTAAACAATGCAACAACATTCAGCACAGATGAAACCAAATGTAAAAAAAAAAATAAATATAATACATATCTCTTCTTTTATGTCATATATTTCATCAACTAAAATTGGCAGTATTTTCTTTTACGAGTTAATACGATGCATCACTGATTGATTCTCATTTGTTTAAGCTCGATTGTGAAGCTCAAAGATTTTACGAACCATACTCTCAAACCCGCTTCTGGGTAGAACCAGTTCTGAGTGTTGTTTTGAGAGACCAAGGAGTCGAATTGGGATCGAAACAATAAACATTTTGCGTTTGCACTTAATCCGCTGCACTATCGCCTTATATTTTGATTGCGTTTGTTTTGAGTTAAATTTACAAAACAATATCTTTTTTTATATACATTTGCATAATTTTCAATTTAAAACGTCACTTAAAATAAGAAAATTAATGTCGTCCAACAAGAAACATATCACCCAAAAGACACAATCACAACTGCAGCATACTATAGTCTGTATATGAATTAATAAAAAAAAAAACGTAAATTGAGTATAAATGTACAAGAAGAACCACTGGAGAAATTAAGATTGTTTTACTAACAGATATCTGGTTTCACTGTATACACAATAATAAAGTATAACTTACCAACAGGTTTATTCCAGAGAGTTTCAGGTGGTATATTTCCCACGACAGAACACGTGATGCAGAAAAGGTTCTTAAAAAAGTTGCAGAATTTAATAGAGTTGGTGATTCAGTACGCACTCAGCATATACTGGGGGCAACCGAAACGACGAAAAATGACAAGAAGAAATATACAATACTGGATCTCTTTAAGTCGAGATACCTCATACGAGTAACGCTATTGTCAGCTCTCAGCTGGTGAGCTACTCTTAGTTCATACTTTTAATTTTACTTGCTACTATAGTTCGTTTTCCACCTTTATATAGGCCTATTTCTGTTAGCTTTTATATTTCAAATGCATTATGCAAATGAGAGATTTTACATAATTTGACTCTTTATTTTTTATAATGGCTATGGTAAAGAAAAGAGAGAAAGTAGTGTATCGGTGGTTGCGCTGTTTCTGACAATATTCCAGTTAAAATGTTCTCAACGCAGTTTTCTTATATATAAAAAATGACTTTACATTTTTTTAATAAATGATTATATAATCTATTGCATGAGATCTGTCCCGTCATGTTTAATGTCATACAAATGCCAAATTACTGTTAATATAATTTTCTTGCTTTTTACCTATATATAACAGGTTTGGGCTTGGAATGGTAGATTTTGGCATTTATTTTGGTATGCAGGCTCTCTCTGGTAACATTTATCTCAACTTCTTCCTCTATAACCTGACCGTCATACCAACAAAGGCACTTGCTATATGGCTCCAAAATAGGTATGTTTTGGTAATACAATACTTGTGTTACGCTACTCGTTTTTTTACTTATTTAATTATTTTAGGCGTGTAGGTGAAATTACACACAAGTCCAACTTCTAGTTTCTTTCCTTTTATATACAATAATCTTTATCAATTTTTGACAATTGGAAAACCAATATTTATTTATCCTTGTCGGTATAACCAGACAAAACTATTACTTAAGTTAGTCACAATCAACGTCAATTTAGCACCCATGTATAAACTGTTTCTATAGAAATCCGATATCTATAACCACTGTGGAAAACCACTTTTTATCTCGTTTCTAAAGACTTCTCTCGTCAACTCTCTTCCTAAAAACTCTCTAAACTAACTCTCTCGAATTCAATTCAAAACATATATATAACATATATTTTGACTAATCGAATTGTCTGATTAAATAAAGATTATTTTAAATACAAATCATTGTTCTATCAAAAGGTGCTAAAATAGAAAGCCCTTGATGTGCTAGTTCAGGAAATATACATTATGAAACAAAGAGACACCTGTCAAAACATACACTTATACCAATCTGCCGTCACTCGTAATTATTTAAAAAATGGTATATGTTATTAAAAATGTAGTTTATTTTTGGCACGAATTATTCTATGAGACGTTAGTCAACAAAAATACAATAAGTGCATTAATGAATACACCAGAATAAAATGTGTTAACATTCATGCAATATGGAAACTGCAAACTCATTATTTAGATATATTTAATCTATAATCAGTCTTGAACTCAGTCTGTATATACTCAGCTTCAATTTAATATGACTGTATTGACTGTTAATTATATAATGCCATAATATGCAAACAATTTTCAAATATCAAATAAATCAAAGCGTTAAAAACCACAACACCAAAATAACTTTAAATCTGCAAGTGTCAAAGAAAATATATTACTAGAAAATGCTGACTCCATATTTACTGAGTAAATAATTTATTAATGTGGCATGTGCATGACAGTCATTGACAGTAATATGCAATTTCACATGATAATAGGCAATGGAACACCAATCGAATAATGTAGGTTAACTTTCAAAAGCACAAATGTAGATATAATGATATATAGATGTGTAAAAAGCGTTTCTCCTTTTAGGTATGACTTTGTCAAATATGTTGTCCCCTTTCTTTGACAATTATTCATTAGATATTTCATTTCATATATATAATCTAACATTGTATAGTCACTGGTTGCAATGTCATCTTGTAGAATTGCATATTACAAAACGCCCCATTACAGCAATAAGGTACTAAGTGTATATAAAATGAGAAGGCACTCGGTACCTTTTTGCACCAATTGGGCGATAATATATTAATAAATAATAAATATATATATAAACGTACCGTATTATAAACTGATTTCCTAGAAATAAATAACAAGTTTACATCTTTACCATTTCGCCTTCTGCTCTGTCCGAACCAAAACAAAAAGAAACATCCAAATTCACCTTGATATTTTATTATATAGAATTGTAATCTTGTTTTATGACAGATTGGGACGTCAGAAGGCGGCAATGCTGTGTTTTGGTCTAACGGCAATCTGTAGTCTCGTTGTTGGTGCCGTTCAGTTTATAGGTATTGTTGAAATATATCACTCATAAAACATTCTTTTTATTGTTGATCTAAAGGAAAACATAATAAATAAACCTAACTTGTTGGAAAAAAATGCTCTTATCGAATTAGACTTTAGCTGGTAGCTTTTTTTAGTTGTTTTTTTATTTATAGCTTGTTAAATATTTTCATTGCTTTATTTGAATACATTCAGATACTGATTTGCGGAATGAGTTAACGAATGTATTTGCTATAGTAGCAAATATGGGCATCCAGACTGCATTGGCGCCTGTACGAACGATGGCTGTAGAGCTGTACCCGACTGTAATAAGGTATGATTTCGTTGTAATCCTACGCATATTCGATGAGCAATTAATAAGTATTCGTCCAAATGAAATAACAGATATAATATGCATTTGTAAAGCAGAAAGATTATGTGGAGAACGTGGTCCAGTGGTAGAGCACCACGACCATGATCAGAGGGTCGTTGGATCCTCCGCCACGGCTATGTGCTTAGTACATATGCTTAGTACTGGTTCTACCCAGAAGACTTTGAATGTGGTTTGTCCTAGTTGTAAGAACTTGTTTCACAATCGAAGTAAAAAGAATGTTTTAACTATACGCTTTACTGCAAGAGCCTAAAGCACTGAAGTCAACTGTTATCATAAGAAAATGAAGACATAGGAAACACATCATTAAATTATTTGTGATATGAGTGTTAGTATGTTAACGGAAATACAATTACTATTATAGATAAAATACAATGTATATTTGAAAGTATGCAAAATATATCATATAATGTATACATGAGATTAGACAATTTTGAACATATTGGTTTAAAGTTTTCAATATAACACATTTGATGATAATCGTCCCACAACTAGAATCATAGAAAAGCATCATATAGTAGAACTTTGTTGGCTCGAACACGGATGGTATGAACACCGCATATAGCTCGAACCACATATCTGGTCCCGGCTGAATTCCTATTTCGAGGTATATAGGCATAGTACCACCATTGGAAAAAGGAAGTGCTTCCGTGTGGTAGTCGCATAATGGCGGTTGTAAATAATCCTCGTTTCTTCTTCTTTAAAAATGCATTTTCCTTATAATAATGCTCTTTTTTATTTAATGGCATTATTGATGTATTTTGAACATTTTGATTGCATTGTCATGTTTGAATTGTGAATTGAGAAAAAAAAATGATGCTTGGAAATTGGGGCATGATTTTGGAAGTCTACTTTCACTTTGTAAACAGTGTACACACTTAGCAGAAAAAAAAATTATATGATATATGACCCTTACTTTTCTCATCATATTTTGATAGTGCAGAGGTTAACAAACAGTAAAATGTAGGTTTCACTTCTTTTATTTGAGGTTCTCTACGAATGGCAAGCCTTCGAACTTTTATTATTTGCTATAGAATAAAGAGCAAAAATCAATGGTGGGGTTACACCTATATATGTACATGTACGGTATAATGTCGAACAATAGTTTATTCGAACAACATACAACTCGAACTATTTCGTCCAGTCCCGTCGGGTTCGAGCTATCGAAGTTCTATTGTACTTGTGATTTAGAAGTTGTATTTTAAGAAATACGTCTCTGCTTTCAGAACTATTGCTTTTGGATCTTTAAGTGTAATTGGGCGACTCGGTAAAATCGTGGGTACGCAGTTAGTCTACTTGGTAAAATATTTCATTCAATTAATATTTAAATAACAAAAATAATACTTTTGATACCATTGATTTACGATATACTAAATAAATAAATTACATCTAGTCTATTTGGTAACATATTTCCATAGAAGTTGATATATACGTTACAAAACAAAATATACTCAAGATATCTGGTGTTTTAAAATGATATCTAAAATATAATTCTTGCATCTATGTTCGGTCCTAGTAGGAATTCTATGTTGAATTAAATTACTATTCATGTTTTACTTTTTAGAGAACTATAAGCGTAACGCCTCTATTGATGTTAAAAAACTCAAGTACATTTGCGAAGTCACTCTTTTCCGTTTTGATAAAGTTATTTTGCCTTTTAATTAATAATGGCTTTGTGAATTATTGTGTTATACATTATTTTTTTACATAGTTACTATTATGAGTTATTGTTTTAGATAAGTAAATGGCTCAATTCTGTTATTTTGTTGGTTATTTTTAGAACTCTTACTTCCCCGGACTATTATACTTCGCTTGCGGCGGAATGGCGATATTAAATGTGATTGGACTTACAGGACTGCAAGAAACAGCAAACGCCAATCTCAGTGATAAAATTGAACTAAAAGTTAAGACAGACAAGCAAACACATGCTAATGCCGAGTGAGTTTTAATTTGTACAATAACGCATAATAAAGTATATATAAACTTAACACGAAGGCTTATCTTTTTTAACTAAGCAATAGCTGTTAAAAGGCAAAGAAAAATATAATTGAACTTAAAGTAGAGCTATGACTAAATAGAATTTCTTGAAGTTAGATATTCGATTTATACTGAACGGAACAGCTAACCCGCCAACTGACATTTTATGTACCTGACCTTTTATCTTATTCTCTCAAAAAGGTATCAAATCAATATTTATAAAATTTTACCTTGAATAAGAAAAAACACTTAGGCTTTGTAACATCAATACATAATTGTCTATTTATGTCGTATACACGTTTTAATAATAATAGTCACCATTTTTACCAAGATATTGGAAATGCAAAAATGGCGGGTTAGCTCTTCCGTTCATTATAGAAATTATATCGCTTAGATATGTAAAAGTTGAAAAAAATGGCATCTGTAACTGACAAAGGCCCCGGATTATTGTCATTATTATCTCCTTCTAATTATTATCTCTTTTTTTTTGCTGATCTGACTTCTGCAAAGTCATCGAGGAAATCTGCATATAGCTAATTTCTTTCTTTATAATATATATATATATATATATAGTCAACAGCATGTCACTGTTTTACAATAGACACATGTTGATGCTGCCGTTTTTGTTACCGGTTCAATGCGATGACCCATGTTGTTATTTCTTATCTATGTAGATTTTGTACATATAATAAATATTCGATCCCATATATCAATTGTATTCATTCGGCTTTAATGGCTGTTTCTCTTGTTGATGATATATCTTCTTATCTTTAAATGTATTTCAATATAAAAAGAATAATGCCTATCTCCGGAGTTGTAATGATATCACCGGAGTTGTAATGATATTACCGGAGTTGTAATACCTATCACCGGAGTTGTAATGATATCACCGGAGTTGTAATGCCTATCACCGGAGTTGTAATGCCTTTCACCGGAGTTGTAATGATATCACCGGAGTTGTAATGCCTATCACCGGAGTTGTAATGATATCACCGGAGTTGTAATGTCTATCACCGGAGTTGTAATGATATCACCGGAGTAGTTATGCCTATCACCGGAGTTGTAATGATATCACCGGAGTTATAATGTACACCGGAGCTATAATGATATCACCGGAGTTGTAATGCCTATCACCGGAGTTGTAATGATATCACCGGAGTAGTTATGCCTATCACCGGAGTTGTAATGATATAACCGGAGTTATAATGTACACCGGAGTTATAATGATATCACCGGAGTTGTAATGCCTATCACCGGAGTTGTAATGATATCGCCGGAGTTGTAATGATATCACCGGAGTTGTAATGCCTATCACAGGAGTTGTAATATCTACATAAAATTGAAGAGAACAAAAAGAAGAAATGATTGACATCCGTATACAATTTGGTAACGATTCAAAATCTGACATTCCGTAATAAGCAGATGTATATAAAACTGTAAATGTCCATTCTATTAGAAACACTTGGATTTGAAGCAGGCTTTTCTTCTTATAGTAACATTAATGTATCATGAAAAAAATAGCGAGAATGGTTGCTTTTTCGATAATCCCGCATCCACTTCTGTTATATACACTTCACCATCACATTCTGGTTAAGTGTATGTACTGTTGGAGATCGTTTATAAATCAATGCAAGGTATGTTTGTATGGATTATTTCAATTAAAGCATATGTTTATTGTGAACAAGCTAAACGTAATTTATTGTGAAATATCATCACATATATATGAATGACAAAAATAACTTATTATTTATTACTTATTGAGATAAGTACTTGAAATCAGTATTATAAGTTATCAATATATTACGAATTGAATAATTTATCAGATAATGTTTTGCCATTGGTCATGAAATGAAAATAAATTCAGAATCGATCGCTGTATTTCACTGTAAGACCCCACGTTTATCATGTTGACATTTTCTTTTTTACAAAACTGTTTACACAATCCTATTGTTTAGCTATACTTTATTATGTGGTCCCATTGACCAATAAATAATCTTTTAAATTAATAAACCGTTATCTATTCGTAATCATGTTTTGCAACATAATTTTCATTCAATACCAATATACATACGCATGTCTGTACCATATGACCAAAGTAGACTGGTTTACGAAATATGTAATATCCATAATATTCCCTTACTCCGCCTTCAGAGGTAGTCTTTTTTTCTAAAGGATCAGTTATAACACGAGAAAGGTATGACTTTTTATTGCCATCAAACATATTGCTACTGTGGAAAGCAAAAAAAAAACTGATAAAAATATCCCCGAAGAAAAAAGAAAAAAGAAATATATATGTGTGTGTCAAACATTTTTCATTTTGATGGTTCATTATCATTTATATTGGACAAAACAATTATTTATTCTATCTTAAATTCGACGTGGCACTCTGGATATGACATTACATTTGTTATAAACAACGCAGTACCCTTGAGTTAGGCATGTATAAATACATAGGTAAAATTGTGACCGAGCATAAATTAAACATGGCCCTGATATGTTTAGTCTAGTCCGACACTTAGTTGTAGCATTGACCATTCAGAAAGTTAAGCCTAAAGACTAAAAAGGAAGGTATGTACAATACTTCTTGTAATTCTTAATATTAAAACTATGGTTTATATATTCAGGGTATGATTTGAATCATTAAGTAACATAATGTGCTGAACAGGGCATAACTGCATCAATATTTTGTGTCTAAGATTGTGACTCAAATTCTGGCTGAGACAAATCATGCTCGAATTCTTCCTGGGTAGACACCACTCACAGACGTGGCAGAGAACCTTCCGATCATGGGTTCGATGCTCTATCACTAGACGACCACACGCTCAACACAAATAACATCTGGTAAACAAGTGAATTGCCATATATATTACAGCAACAAACCGTTTTAATGATAACAGAAAAAAATGTAACATGTTCACGTTTCTTACATATTTTACAAAAATGTAAGGTTTCGAGTTTGATTCTCACTCTCAAAGTGTTGATGACTTAAAGTCCTGATTATTAAATGTTAAATCATAGAACCACACACATAGAAAGAAACAGTGTTTGTTACAATAAACTATACGGAAATAGATGGAGGGGGTGGGTGCTAAATTGTAAAAGCTCATAAAACAATAATATTTTATTATATATCACAGTATACGGAAATATTTATTTAGTTTAGTTTAAACCTATTTATTTTACTTCGAGTGTAAAACGAGTTCTTACAACTTATGTAACTTCCTGAGTAGAACCAGTAGAAAGCATATGCGGATAAAGTGTCTTGCTCAAGGACACTACGCATAGCTGCGGCGGAGGATCGAACCCACGTCTCTCTCCTCATTGGTTTGATGCTAGACCACTGAACAACAACGCATTCCATATTTTTATAATTAAATTATTAAACCACATACGAAACAATTAATAAATTGTTATATTAGAGCGCCATAATTTGTTTGTAAAGAATCATTACCTCTAACAGAATTACATCATATATGATTAAAATACTATGACATCACATATAAGTGGAAACCTTGGTAACTGAATGTTTCATAAGATAATAATTTAATTTTTTTTTAATATTCAAATGCAGATTAACTGCCAGTTTAATGTTATTTTACGAATAGCGGTGATGACAACATGTTGAAGAACACCAGATTGTTATACGAATTCATTTAGATTGTTTGCAGTAAAATGAAAAACATTTTTCACGCAACGTGTTATCTAAAATATATAATTCGGTCGAGGTTATCAATGACAAATTGATTAGAAACAAATTTTACGCAACGTGTTATCTTAAATATATAATTCGGTCCAGGTTGTCATTGATAAATTAATTAGTAACAAAATGTATGTTTTTGCTTTTGTTTTCATAACTTTAGAAGTATAAACATATATCACTCACATACCGTAATCAATAGAACTATCTTCTTATTTGAACCTTATACACTTTCCAGAAATTCAGACAATCGATCAAATTTTAATATATAATCTATTCATGTTCAAATTTATCATAGGACAATATACACAATACATATACGAATGTATTTCTATATGTATCCCGTTTCGCTATCACGTTATTTTAAAATTGAACTAATGCACCAAAGAAAATGTTATAACCACGGATATAATCATTCAAACTCCACACTCAATTGTAAGCATCTAAGGTCTCACAACACAGTTGTGCCCATTGGTTTGTCACGGTAACGTGATTCTTACACTTAAAATTGCTTAAATTCCTATGTAATTTGGTTGAAATATTTTCAAAATGGTTCATACGGTTATGATTTCTTGCTGCAAATGAGTAAAGCAAACACTGCCATAGCATACACTGAAATAAGGCAGCACTGGAGTTAAAAGAGTGACTTTTATCAGATTTTAACAGATGCATGTATTTACGAGCACTTGAGGGATTTTTTGTAAACAATTCTTAGAGTGTCACTGAACTGTCTTTTAAAAAACAAGCTGGTCAACCTTCCAGTTAGTGTGCATTTTTATGTACTGATACATTACTGCACTACAAAAAGATTCTATGTAGATATTTTTCTCGTTTATGTAATAAAGAACAAAATTCAACTATATTGTGAGACCGAATGAAACGTTGTTACCACCGAAAGAATACAGAAAGCAATGGATTTTAATTAAGTTATCATATGAAATGTTGTAACCACCATACACACGTTGAAAGAAAAGAAATGAATATTTGAACTAATATCGCATCCACAAACATCCGTATACTTTACTTGTTCCCTTCCTCCAAGCACTATGGAATTGTTTTATTATGTATTGTAAATATAATATATTTATGGCATGATGGTCACATAGAAAAACAGTTAACACATTGATTATAAATAGTTGATTTTTCTAGTGGCGAAAGAAAACAACACAACCTTTACTAGGCTTTGGTACAACACAGTCCACCCGGTGTTGAATTTGAAAATAGGATACTGTGTCAGCCTGATAAGTGATTATGAGGGGCGTGCGTTTAACATTTATCACCGTGAACATAGTCCGTTAAATCAAACCTAGTCTCTTCACTGTTTTATATGCTCACACAGGTTTCTTTTATTAGATGTTATTACGCACATTACAATATGGGCAACTTACTAATATATTCCGACAACCATATCATTATATTGATGATGAAGTGATAACAACAAAGGGGTTTTTACTGTCTACTTTCAAGATAATTATTCTTATCACATAGTGTATTTTATATGCATGATTCGCCATTGGCGAAAAACGGTAAATAACTGATTAACATGTATATCATTTCATTTTTTCTATATGGTAATTTTATTCTAAGGCATGTTTCTCAATGTTACATGATTATATGAAGTTTATCTGCACTTATTTACTATACGCCCCATATGTGCGTTTGTTGATATAATTATTAAGATTCTAGCGACCTTAAGAACTTCCATGTGATTTAATTGGTCGCTCTTTGATTTGTGGGTATTAAAAACTGCATAAACCGTCGATAAAATCATCGCTCTCTGTGTTTTACTACATTTGTTTACAACGTCACCGAAAATAGTGTAAACAGTAGTTTCAAGAAATCTGTTTATATTTTTAAATTACCCGTTACTATTTATTCATAAAATGTTAAGAATATAAAGATGTTTACCATAAACTACTTTTATAGCGTATCATTTGCTGATATGCGTCATTCGGCTAAACGGTAGATCCTAATTTCAATTTGAACACCAGTCGCTCGAGTAACGTGGGTCAGCGGGCAAATATTAATGATAAAACGTATAAGTTGGTTAGAATAGGGTTAAATTAACTGTAGTGATGATCGCAAATGTTTTATCGACTCCACCATCGGTGTGGTCGTTAAACAATTGCGACCATTATAAACATCATATACGTAAATTTCAAAATAACAGTATACTTAACCTCATACTTCTTATCTTTAATATAATATGCAGTGTCCCAACACTTTACATTCAATCTGTACATAATTTTATAAACAAGAGAACTGGTTTTGACGCATCACATTTCAGTGATCTCAACTTTAAACAATTTGTTCCTTTATGAAACAAAGCTCAAATACTTATCTACTTGGAAATGCATGCATGTTATCATTAAATTCCTTAAATAATTTTATTCATTATCATGTCAAATATAGACTCATTCTTATTCCAATAATGCCAGATGGAGAAATCAAAAACCAGTCCAGATCAAATCATCGAGGAGCTTGGTGGATGCGGACGTTATCAAATACGCATGAGTGTACTCGTCCATGTTATTAAGATGCTTATATGCTGGAGCGTTAATTCCATGGTAATTTTGTCGGCAACGCCCATGTGATCATGTGGCGACAATCAAGAAGACGTGATTGGAAATGGAACATTACAAGGATCCGCTACAAATATATCTCTAGTGAAGTCGTGTTATACAAGAAACAACACCAAATGCACCAAGTTTGAGTTTGAAGGTGAACTGAAAACTATTGTTAGCGAGGTATTTAATGTTTCCATTTAAGTTATTAAACTGTTTGAATTAGATTTGCTTTACGTCAACGCGGATATTTTGTAAGTGTTGAAACAAATCATAAAGTGCAATCTTCGGAATAATAACCCCTAATGTTTTCTGCCAACATTGTATGAACGTATTAATGTATGAATGTGATTTAAGAACATCTTGTATTTGCTCTTGGTGAAGTTTCATATTCATTTGTTTTGTTTGAGAAGTTTTCATTTCATTTAGTGTCATATTTGTATTTAACAGCTGTATAGTCGCAATGTTCTTCGACTTAATACAAATTAAGCCACAGGCTCCATATGATATTTCAAAGTGGAGCAAAACATCAAACGCAATGTAATGATATTTTTTTTCAATATGTAATATTTAATTGTATATTTTCTTAAAAGATATTTCAAAGCGTTTTATAATATAACATATCAAAGCGAAACAAAAGTATCACACACATTGCAAAGTAACTAAACTGTAGAATTACACATAGGCGTAGGAGGCTTTTTATTTAATTTATACTAATTTATTTTAGCTCGATTGCGATTGAAGCTCAGAGCTTATATCAACCGCTCTCGAGTCAGATTCCTTGGAAGAACAAGTACTCTGTGTTGGCTTTAAGTGACCAACGGGTTTGTGATCGAACACGCAACCGCTCCAGCCTGAGCGACAAACACTCTTTCTTTCGACTTCCGCAATGCTTGCATTTTGAATTCAATTATTTTGGGGCCAACCTAGAGGAAATGTTGAAAGGGTTGTGTCGCCATGCCGCTGCCAAATTCTGTAGTCTTTTAAGAATACAAATATGGTTGCTATTTAGGCTGGTTTGGATATGGGGCAACCCCAGGAAATTTGAATATCGCATTTGAGAATAATATAATTGTTGGCTTACTTTTATTTGCAACGTCTAGTTTGATGACGTAACGACGGGATGAGCACAAGATAGCGTGCACCAGTATATCGGTTTAAGCTCAAAGTTAACGTTTGGGTAATAGCCGCTCCAAGGTGCTAAAATTTTGTGTTTCCTCTTCCGTACGTGTGTATGTATGTATTGTACTTATTTTGTAGTTATTCGATGCAGTATTTTAGGTATTTATGGCTATGTTTTTATGACGGTTGCGTTTTTTGAATGCTTTGTTGCGTGTTGGACATAGGTTGTTTTCATCTTTTGTCTACATTTCAGTTTGATCTCGTGTGCCACTATGACTTCATTCCTAGCACCATCATGTCCATACAACTTGTAGGTTTGTTAGCAGGTAATATGCTGTCAGGCCAACTCGCCGACATGTTTGGGCGTAAACGACCATTTTTCGCATCTTTAGTTATACTAATTATCGGTAATTTCATCGGTTTTCTATCGGTCAACTGGATCATGTTTGCTGCATCAAGAGTCTTAATTGGTATCGGTGCAGGCTTCTTTTTAACAATCCAGTATAGTCTTCTGTCGGAGTTTTCGTTATCTCGATGGCGATCCTGGATTGTAGGCTTTCCCTCCTGGCAAGTAGAGGCAACTTTATTGGCGCTGGTAGCTTGGCTTATTCAAGATTGGCGTTACATAAAATTGACGATTGCATTGTTTGGGATACCGTGTTTATTCGCATGGTGGTAAGTACATGTATAGTTATGATTAAAATCTTCATTACAGTCAAATTTGTCAATTAAAAATAAATTAATGGCTTTATATGTTTTAAATGTATGCGTTATATGGATTCTTACTTTCAATACACACTTATTATGTAAGGATAAGAATTGAAACCGATACGTTTTTAAATGTTCTTAAGTTTTATTAATTAAACACTTTATCTGCTCGAGGAACACACTCAATATTATTATTAATCATATTGTCATTCACCGCTAAAGATTGGACGTACTCGTCAATAAATTGTGCTATTTGTGTTTAACGTTAAGTTAAATCAGTTCAAAGAGCATTCGGCATTTGTAAAAACCAAAGGGTAACTTTAAACTGTCAACCTGTTTTAAACTTTCTCAAAGACATATATTTTTATTATTTGACAGGTGGATCCCTGAAAGCTTTAGATGGTATATTGCTCATGACCGAATCGAAGATGCAGAAAAAGTGATTAAAACGGTTGGAGAGTTCAACAGACATGAGGTGTCAATACAAACTAAAGAATTGCTTGATGCAAACGAAAATGTAAAAAAGGATACCAGAAAATATACATTTACGGATCTTTTTAAGTCTAAATATATGCTACGGGTGACACTTTTGTCTTCTCTAAACTGGTGCGTCTATAACATATAAATATATAAATAATCATTTTATAAACTTGATTTATGTCTCTTTTGAATTGTCAATTTTGTATATATTTGCATATATGCCTCTATTTTACATACATTTGCCAACGTATCTTAACTTAAATATTGGCGGAGCCACTTTTATCCACACAATGCTGTTTGCTATGTGACATGGAAAAGGGTGTTGATGGAAGTTTGTATTGTATTTAATGTGGTTATTATTATTCTATATTTTATTGTGTGCGTCCGTCCGTCCGTGCGTGCGTGCGTGCGTACTGGCTTCGTTTTATGAATACTACATATTCCGCTGGATAAATATTTTCTTGTTTTTGTTCTGAAAATGTTAAGCAAATGCATTACAAAGTTATCAAAATGACAGTGTTACCTGGTACATCGAATTTCATTTTTTTTCTAAACAAAATTCACAAAATATATTTTTGTATGTTGACTTATATGAGCAAATTAGAATACCAATAAACTATATAATGCTTTACATATATGCATAATGTATATTATTTTATAGGGCAGGACTTGGTTTGATATCCTATGGCATATTGTACGGTGTTCAGGCACTCTCCGGAAATCTTTTCCTTAACTTTTTCCTATTCAAAGTGACCGGTATACCAACAAAAGTTTTGGCCATATGGATTCAAAACAAGTTTGTATTGCAGCTTTTGTGTGCAAAAATTTATTATTACTTTAACACTGTGTTAGACATTTACTATCTGAAAAGAAAATTGTTTTTATTAAGGATTAAAAGCACAAAGTTAAGAGTTTATCGGATGATGAAAAATATTAGGTTAGTTCAATATTCATGAAACCCAAATGTAACGTAAAGTATAATAAGGTGAAGCTATACCAAAGCAATATTTCATAATATAGCTGTGTAAAATACTGTATGCTTATGTAAAGTACTGTATCTTTATGCAAAAAACGGTATCGTTGTTTAAATACAGTATCACTATGTTAAATATGTATCTGTATCGTTATGTAAAGAATTGTATGGTTATGTAAAGTAATGTATCGTTATGTAATGTGTTGTATCGTTATGTGACGTGCAGTATCGTTATGTTAAATACTGTAGCGTTATGTAACGTACTGTATCGTTATGTTAAGTATTGTAAGGTTATGTAAAGTAATGTATCGTTATGTAATGTGTTGTAACGTTATGTAACGTGCAGTATCACTATGTTCAGTACTGTATCGTTATGTAACGTGCTGTATCGTTATGTAAAGTATTGTATGGTTATGTTAAGTAATGTTACGTTATGTAATGTACTGTATCGTAATGTAACGTGCAGTATTATTATGTTAAGTACTGTATCGTTATGTAACGTACTTATCGTTATGTAAAGAATTGTATGGTTATGTAAAGTAATGTATCGTTATACAATGTGCTGTATCGTTATGTAACGTGCAGTATCGTTATGTTAAGTACTGTATCGTTATGTATCGTACTGTATCGTTATGTTAAGTATCGTATGGTTATGTAAAATATTTCGTTTTGTAATGTGCTGTATCGTTATGTTATGTGACGTGCAGTATCGTTATGTAAAGTGCTGTATCGTTATGTAACGTACCGAATCGCTATGTAAAGTATCGTAAGGTTATGTAAAGTAATGTATCGTTTTGTAAAGTAATGTATCGAAATGTAATGTGCTGTATCAATATGTTACGTTCAGTATCGTTATGTTAAGTACTGTGTAGATATGTGAAGTACTGTACAGTTAATTTAAGTACTGTACAAGTATGTAAAGTAGTGTATCGTTATGTTAAGTATTGTATCATTATATCAAGTACTGTATGGTTGTGTTAAGTACTGTATTGATGTGTTAAGTACTATGTCGTTATGTTAAGAAGTGTATCGTTATGTTAAGTACTGTATCGCTGTGTTAAGTACCGTATGGTTATGTTAAGTACCGTATGGTTTTGTTAAATACTGTGTCGTTATGTTAAGTACCGTATGTTTGTGTTAAGTACTGCATTGTTATGTTAAGTAGTGTATCGTTACGTTAAGTACTGTATCGTTATGTTAAGAACCGTATGGTTATGTTAAATACTGTGCCGTTATGTTAAAGATTGTATTGTTATGTTAAGTACTGTATGGTTATGTTAAGTATTGTATGGTTTTGTGAAATACTGTGCCGTTATGTTAAGTAGTGTACCGTTATGTTAAGTAGTGTACCGATATGTTAAGTAGTATATCGTTATTTTAAGTATTGTATCGTTATGTTAAGCACTGTACGGTTGAGTTAAAAACTATGTCGTTATGTTAAGTAGTGTATCGTTATGTTAAGTACTGTACCGTTGTGTTAAGTACCGTATGGTTATGTTAAATACTGTATGGTTGTGTTAAGTACTGTGTCGTTATGTTAAGTACCGTATGTTTGTGTTTAGTACTGTATCGTTATGTTAAGTATTGTATCGTTATGCTAAGTACTGTATCGTTATGTTAAGTACCGTATGGTTATGTTAAATACTGTGTCTTATGTTAAGTATTGTATCGTTATGTTAAGTACTGTATCGTTATGTTAAGTATTGTATGGTTATGTTTAATACTGTGCCAATATGTTAAGTAGTGTACCGTTATGTTAAGTAGTGTACCGATATGTTTAGTATTGTACCGTTATGTTAAGTACTGTATCGTTGTGTTAAGAACTGTATGGTTATGTTAAGTACTGTATGGTTGTGTTAAGTACTGTATGGTTGTGTTAAGTACTGTGTCGATATGTTAAGTACCGTATGTTGTGTTAATTACTATATCGTTATGTTAAGTATTGTATCGTAATGCTAAGTATTGTTTCATTATGTTAAGTACTGTTACGTTATGTTAAGTATCGTATGGTTATGTTAAAAACTGTGCCGTTATGTTAAGTAGTGTACCGATAAGTTAAGTTTTGTATCGTTATGTTAAGTATTGTTTCGTTATGTTCAGTACTGTATCGTTATGTTAAGTAGTGTATGTTTATGTTAAGTAATGGATCATTTTGTTAAGTACTGTATCGTTATGTTAAGAGTTGTATCGTTCAGTAAAGTAATTTATCGCGTAACAATGTGATGTAACAAATGAAGCCACAGTTAAACCTGTTTGCTAAAGTTGTTCAACTACCAAATGCTATATACAGCATAGTATCCAAGACTTTCTGTATCAGCTTGTCCCTGCTTGCTCATTCGGTAACACGCCTTATTGTCAATCCAAGGGCCATGGGTTCGAATCACTCTAAACCACGATCTATGTGACAATCAGCTACCATTTTCATACGGTTTTGAGTCATTCGCTTCTGAATATGTGCGAAAGTAGCCAGTGACTTGCAGAGATAATGTGTATTTTATACTAGTTCATCGCTTAGTGAATTCCAGAAACGATGATTAAGTGCAATGACGGCTGTTAAATATATAACTTCCAAAACCGTTTACTTAAACTATGACTTCAGTGCCTTTAATCCAATGTTTATTACAGATTTGGACGCAGGTTGTCTGGGATTTTGTGTTATGGTGTTACAGCGGTTGGAAGTATCATAGTCGCCGCCGTCCAGTATATCGGTAACATTTCTGTTTTGTTTTCAAAGAGGCCTAACATACATAGTGCCAGGTTCACGAAAACCCAATATCGGGCTCTGTAAAATGCATTCTATTAAATAATTATATTTCAACAAAGCTATGCGTAATTGTTTTAAATATTCTTTATTATTTTAATACATGTGTATTCTAATTTTTGATTTTATGTTTTTCTATTCATAGAATAACTCTAAATTCAGTTAAAATGAAGGAAAATGCTCATTTCCCATAATTTTGTACTATTTTTGACATTTCAGTAGGGTTTTTATTATGAAAGCATTCTTTCAGCACAAAGATTTGATGAAAATACTAAACAATTCACTTTGAAATTTTTTTTTTTTTATTGCATTACACAGGATCATTTTGGGAAGGGGTAGGAGGCTGTGGGCGTGAACCTCGTCCTTATGTGTACAAAATGAATGATACCAGACTGTATATAGTCTTAATTAAATCATGTAACTTGATACTCTCCAGAATGATATACTAAAAAAGGTCATCTATAAGCAGGTGTATTTGTGCTTTTGGTACGTTTAGTTGTTAACTAATTCCGAAAAGATCTGCACGGATCGCTGGAAATTTGAAGGTTCGTTATTTGTGTATCTGTACATACATTTGAGAACGAGTGTATTGTTGTTGTAGACGCGATAATGTACACAGCAAGAAATATTTACTCTTAAATTGTAACATATTTGGTCTTCTTATATCATAGTTTCAATAATCAGTTTACATGTACAATATGCTTATTATATACTAGTAAACTACGTATTCATCATTGTTAAAGGAGTCTATCTCAGAACCTGATATCTCCCGAATCAGGTCTATTAACAACCAATGGAAAAGCAGGCAAGTCTATGCCTCTCCCTTATTTCATAGCAGTACAAAACTGTGATGTCATTCAAACTTTAAGTTGACGCAACTGACAAATCAACGTGCTCAAATGGAACTTTCCCATCATTGCTATTTAACGGAGAGATGGGTCCGTACTACAAACTTTGTCTGAATAATACCACCTTGACTACATATCAATATTCCAAACTGTGCTTTAACATTTTATCCAGCCATAGCAGCAGCATTTCCATCGGTAATACTTCATGGAATTTCTACAAAGATTTACTAAGAGCGTCAATCAGTACATGCTTCCCGTTCTTATTGAATGCCAGCTTTGTGATAAAATGTAAACAAATGAATGCTTTAGATAACGATATGGTCTTTATTGTGGTGTGAATGATCATTCACCTTCTTTAACTTCTTGATAGTACTGTTTCTCTTACTTTATGTTCACACATTTGCACATTTAGAAACGGATTACCGGGATGAGCTGACAAACGGTTTCGCCTTATTCGCGAACATGGGTATACAAACAGCATGGGCACCAGTTCAAACAATGACCATAGAACTGTATCCTACAGTTATACGGTAAGGTTTCATTGTTTCGATAACAAAACAAAATATGATATCCATGTGTCCACCTTGTCGACAAAATAGAGTGTGCTTTCACTAAATAAAAAAATGAATATCTTTCATCATATCTAACGGTAATAATGTTTCCTTTAAAAAAACTAAATTATGATGTTACATTTGATATTTGTCAACTTTTATTTTTTTTTTTCCTCCCAGAACTATTGGATTTGGATCATTAAGCGTCATTGGTAGAGTGGGAGCCATCCTAGGGCCACAACTTGTATATTTGGTAAGAATTGTTGTGGGAAATGTTGTTATATGAATGTTTTTCCTTAAGTCTAATACAGTCACTTGACGTTGTGTTTTATTGTTACTGAAGCTTCAAGGCCCTAATCCTGTCTTGATATTATGTAACAAATGTATCTTAAAGTTCCCATTCGACTACATGATGCAACAACTGCTTTTCGCCAACACATAAAAATAAATATTATTTTTTGTCAATATGATTTTGTACTCAATAGTTTTGTCAAGTTTGTTTATTTGATATCGTCATTTTAAACTCTTTTTTTCTTAGAAATTAGACTAAATGTCATTGTACGGATAAAGAAATACACAAAAGGATTATTTAATAATTAGTTTAAACTCATGAAGCATCATACTGCTATAAACATTAACTTGTGTGAGCTTTACTGAATGGGCTACTATTATTTACACTGCCTCGGTTTATGATGTGAAAATGGGAGATGATGCACAACTACACCTATACAAGTATTTACATATTATGACACACAAATACACCAATACAAGTATTTACATATTATGATACACAAATACACCTATACACGTATTTACATATTATGACACACAAATACACCTATACAAGTATTTACATATTATGACACACAACTACACCTATACAAGTATTTACATATTATGATATACAACTACACCTATACAAGTATTTACATATTATGGCACACAACTACACCTATACAAGTATTTACATATTATGGCACACAACTACACCTATACAAGTATTTACATATTATGATATACAAGTACACCTATACAAGTATTTACATATTATGATATACAAGTACCCAAATACAAGTATTTACATATTATGATACACAACTACACCTATACAAGTATTTACATATCATGGCACACAACTACACCTATACAAGTATTTACATATTATGGCACACAACTACACCTATACAAGTATTTACATATAATGACCCACAAGTACACCTATACAAGTATTTAGGGTTGTGGTAGTTGTGTCCTTTGAAAGCTACCTTACAATAAGGCATAATATCTTCTTATATTTAATGGTAATGCATGTCTTACAAAAATATATTTATACAGGCTTCATCAGCTCTAATATACAGTCCTGGTTCATCTCTTGCATAGCATGATTATTGCAAAGTATTTTATATGTCTTATCTTTTTTTACAGAATTCCTACGTTCCTGGCCTTTTGTATTTTGTGTGTGGTGGTTTTTCGATAGTGTGTTGTATCTGTCTACATCAGCTTCCTGAGACAGCCAACGCCAATCTTAACGATAAAATACATTCCACAACTGTCGTAGAGGACAAAACTCACGTGGAAGAGAAAACTATGGAAAATAGTGTAGTTTGATATATCTATACGTTTCATTTGGGAGTGATTATCCGCATACAGTCTGTCAGTCAAAACATCACGTTAGCATCTGGCTTCAAAATGTTCAATCTGTCTATCAGTCATTTTAAACAGTTTTCAAATCTTAACGATGAAATACATTCCACAAGAGCCATAGAGGACAAAACTCCCGTGGAAGATAAAACTATTAAAAGTAGTTTCATAAAGATATACTTTGTTTTGGGGAATGAAGGTCGGAATACCGTCTGTCAGTCAAAAGATCGCGTTAGCAACTGGCTTTAGAATTTATTCATCTGTCAATCAGTGATCTTATACAATTTTTAAACACGTGTTTATAATAATTATTTAAGTGAATAAGTATCGATCAGTCGCGTATTACAATTATTATGTTTAAGCATGTTGCTTTACTGTCGTCAAATACACATTTCATTGGTATCAACTTTGTTTGATATACTGTGAAGCATATGCTCAGTAACGTGTTATGTATGTTAGTATCCCAATAGTTATAAAGGCATTTTGGTGCCATCTTTGTTCAGTTTTATTTGAATCGTCCTGTGATGTATCAGTTTAGTTTAAACTTATCTATCTTACTTTGATTGTGAATCAAGTTTTCACGCTTGAAGTCTTCCTGGATATAACTAGTTCTAAGCATATGCAAAAATGCAAAAAAAGTGTCTTGCTCAAGGAGACAATAAAAATGTATGTTCACGTCAGTTTTGATTGATGTTTTTCAAAGAGAAATATCGGTACTGTGACATGTTTTGTTATTCTGTCTATTAGAATGACAATTATTTATAAAACAAATCTAATTAAAACACATTCCATATCTAAGTGTAACTTTGACAATAAATATTCCAGTATTAGACTGATTTAGATGAATAAATGCACATAAATTTTGAATTTTAAATAAATCAAACAAAAATATCACACTAGTGCATCAAACAAAGGTATTGGTTTGGTGTTGATACAATATACACTTTCAATAATATCACAATGCGCGCACTATTAAGAGTATCAAACACTTTCACCACCATTCCCTTAATAAAATTATAATGATCGAGCCAATAAATAGCTTATTTGCTTCATGGACTGAATCTTGAGAAGGTGTTTCAGTCATCACGAAGAGTTGTACAATCCTTTAGAGATGTCACACCGAAGTAGCATGCCGCAGACAAACGGCATGATATACTATCCAGTCATATTCCAGTCATATCATACTTAAAACAGCTTGACAGCTGGGCCGGTATTGTTGTATCTAACTTGTGAAATTATGACGTCATATTTAACTTACATTCGCATATAACCATTTGACAGATCTTTTATGAGATATAATTCACTGCAGGAAATAAAAGTGCTTGTAAATCAGTGTCAGTGAGTCATTTAAACTAGGACAACGTATCATGACTAGCTTCCCTAACTGTTTAGCCATGGCAATAGTACTATTTAAAAAGTCTAAATGCATGACTGCGCAATAAGTTTATAACATCTTATATAATACGTGTCCCTATATAATGCTTCGTATTCTTGTAGAGGAATCGTCTGCCTCATTATAGGGTGTCAGAAGTGGTTCTAGACTTAGCAGCGTATTTATAAAAGTAACATTAATATTGATAGCAAGAACTGGCTAAAGTTTACAGCTTCATGTTGATGTGAGTCATTGATGGTCAGATCAGATAAAACTACTGCATAATTATTGTATACCTAACAAGACTATAGCGCCCTCATGTGACAACTTTATTATTTTTCGATAATGATAATGCAAGGACTATATCCCAGATGCCGGTATTTAATTGGTCAGCTGAGCTAACTACTGAGTAAATTTTGTGAAGATGTATGTATGTTGGAGTTATTATGGTTATATAACTATTATGTTATTTTAATGAGGATCAAACAAAAACTGGGCGTGCTACAGTGCACTCAACATCAAATAACACAATTTTTGACGATTCAAGGACCATAACTCTAAAAATCAATTATCTGTTTAGGCAGTTCAAAAACGTGTTCAGTATATTTAGATTATATACATACGTAAGTTTGATGTAAATGAACATTAAGAATACTAGAGTACACACAATGTCTTATAACGCATTTTTGACGAATCAAGAGTCAGAACGCTGACACAAATTATCCTATTTTACCCCTTCAAACACTTGTACAAGGTATTATGTTTATATATATCATTTCAACGTACGTATTGATGTTGTATATATGTATGGCGATTAGCTGTAATGCTTAAGTTTAACAAAATATATGTTCTGTTCTGTTCTAT
Source organism: Panopea generosa (assembly GCA_029582155.1). Classification (NCBI taxonomy): domain Eukaryota; kingdom Metazoa; phylum Mollusca; class Bivalvia; order Adapedonta; family Hiatellidae; genus Panopea; species Panopea generosa. The sequence goes on along the minus strand of CM055895.1, from coordinate 40,999,696 downwards.
AACTATTGTATAAGTTTGGTTAAAATAAATGAAAACCGCATGTGCTTGAGAGCACGCGATGTCAAACAACGCATATTTGACAATTAAAGGGACATAACTCCAACGTCAATTATCCGATTCATTATGTTCATAACTGGCTTCATAACAATTGTAGAAGGTTGTCGAGGTTCCTATGAAAACTGGGGGTTCTAAAATACACAGAACATTGAATACGTATTTTTGACAACAACTGAAGGAGCCATAATTCTACATTAATTCTCTGATTTGGACATTTCAAAAATATATTCGAAAAATAAAGGTTATATAACTACCGTGCACATTTAATTTGGATCGAACAATATTCTAGCAGTAAAAACATTGTTGACATTGAAAACTTTATCCGCAGTAAAGTTAACCTTTATCTAAATATCATTGTCAAATATTGTTTTTATATTTCTTAACTCGTAAAATATTTTGTGAAAAGGGATAACATATTCAGCAAGCTAAATGACTTATAATTCAACAGCAGAAATCCCATATTCAACTAACTATCTTTCATCTCACTAAATTATTTTACGGAAAAAACGAACCCTGAATGTGAGAAAATGCAGTACCTTATATATGTTTATTGAAGATTGAATTGATTAAACGGCTTCGCAAAAAGGTCGAACCTTGGGCATTGCGACAAGTACCCGTTGCGCCTGCTTATCTACTCATCATAATACCTAGCGAGGGACCGACACCCTCATGCATGCACGTCTGGTCTATCGTATCAATCGGGCGACCGACGCCATCATGCCTGCACGTCTGGTCTATCGTACCAACCGTGCGACCTACGCCCTCATGCATGCACATCTGGTTTATCGTACCAACCGAGCGACCGACGCCCTCATGCATGCATGTCTGGTCTATCATACAAACTGAGCGTCTGACACCCTCATGCATGCACGTCTGGTCTAACGTACCAACCGAGCGACCGACGCCCTCATGTATGCACGTCTGGTCTATCGTACCAACCGAGTGTTCTACGCCCTCATGTATGCACGTCTGGTCTAATGTACCAAACCGAGCGACCTACGCCCTCATGCATGCATGTCTGGTCTATCGTACCAACCGAGCGACCGACACCCTTATGCATGCACGTCTGGTCTATCGTACCAACCGAGCGTCCGCCGCGCTCATACATGCACATCTGTTTTATCGTACAAACTGAGCGACTGACACCCTCATGCATGCACGTCTGGTCTAACGTACCAACCAAGCGACAGATGCCCTCATGCATGCACGTCTGGTCTATCGTACCATCTGAGCGACCTACGCCCTCATGTATGCACTTCTTGTCTAACGTACCAAACCGAGCAACAGACACCCTTATGCATGCATATCTGGTCTATCGTACCATCTGAGCGTCCACCGCGCTCATACATGCACGTCTGTTTTATCGTACAAACTTAGCGTCTGACACCCTCATGCATGCACGTCTGGTCTAACGTACCAAACCGAGCGACCGACACCCTCATGCATGCACGTCTGGTCTAACGTACCAACCGAGCGACCGGCGCCCTCATGCATGCACATCTGGTCTATCGTACCAACCGAGCGACAGATGCCCTCATGCATGCAAGTCTGGTCTATCGTACCATCCGAGCGACCTACGCCCTCATGTATGCACGTCTGGTCTAACGTACCAAACCGAGCGACCGACGCCCTCATGCATGCATGTCTGGTCTATCGTACCAACCGAGCGACCGACACCCTTATGCATGCACGTCTGGTCTATCGTACCAACCGAGCGTCCGCCGCGCTCATACATGCACGTTTGTTTTATCATACAAACTTAGCATCTGACACCCTCATGCATGCACGTCTGGTCTAACGTACCAAACCGAGCGACCGACGCCCTCATGCATGCACATCTGGTCTAACGTACCAACCAAGCGACCTACGCCCTCATGCATGCACATCTGGTCTATCGTACCAACCGAGCGACCGACGCCCTCATGCATGCACGTCTGGTCTAACGTACCAACCGTGCGACCTACGCCCTCATTCATGCACATCTGGTCTATCGTACCAACCGAGCGACCGACGTCCTCATGCATGCACGTCTGGTCTATCGTACCAACCGAGCGACCTACGCCCTCATGCATGCACGTCTGGTCTATCGTACCAACCGAGCGACCGACGCCCTCATGCATGCACGTCTGGTCTACCGTACCAACCGAGCGACCTACGCCCTCATGCATGCACGTCTGGTCTACCGTACCAACCGAGCGACCTACGCCCTCATGCATGCACGTCTGGTCTTTCGTACCAACCGAGCGACCGACGCCCTCATGCATGCACGTCTGGTCTATCGTACCAACCGAGCGACCTTCACCCTCATACATGCACGTCTGGTCTATCGTACCAACCGAGCGACCGACGCCCTCATGTATGCACGTCTGGTCTAACGTACCAAACCGAGCGACCGACGCCCTCATGCATGCACGTCTGGTCTATCGTACCGACCAAGAGACCGACGCCCACATGCATACATGTTTGGTCTAATGTACCAAACCAGCGACCGACGGTCTCATGCACACACGTCTGGTTTATACAAGTATGTGTCTCAACTCCTGCGTACCAAAGGCAAATTGAGAAGAAATTTAACGTTCGCTTAGAGCAATATCATAAACTATATTCAACACACAAAAAGGAACGGAAGAGGCATATCTAACCAAGGTGACGGACTGCGCCTCACAGACACATGATGTCCAATGCAAGCCTATATTATCAGCTTCTGACACCACCCATACTTGAGAAAAATAAATACGTTTCATAATGCCACCACATCTCTCAGGAGACACACAATCAGACCTACAAAGTTGTCATTAACTAATCCATAATTCAAGAATTGGAATACGTATTCCACCCATGATTACCATGACAACCAATGCGCTCCTAAATATTCAACACAACTTGGCCTTTGTGTACTTCACATTACACTTTCCGGCATGAACTTGAGTAACCGCTGAACCGTAGCCCGACTACTACAAAAAAACACTCGAAAAGATGTAGTCACGTCATCAGACATGTCTAGACTCCGGCGAACATTTATGTAGACAAGTGTCTGCTATTTCTGATCTTTACTTAAACTGCTACATGGGCATGTATTCATTGACGAGTTTATATGCGGCCACTTCGAACATATTTTAAATATATAAATAATCAATCATAACTTGATAAGGTCAGCTTACAATATCGTGACTTCATCATCTCATTTCCTTTCAAGAACACATCCAGTAATAAAAGGGGCAAAACTCAATATAAAACGCAACAAGGACTAAGTTCGACATAAGAATATATTTTTACATATTTGATTAAAACACAAAACCATGATGAAAAATATAGAGATTAATAACATGCACGAATATATTCAATTAAAAATCGGATATCTACCACATAAACTGTCCACACTGCAACTGAATAGTATGGTCTGAAACTGCCAAAAATATATCCAAGATATTTTGTATTAATGGCTTTTTAGCCACAATAATGAGGTAAAATACTATTAAAAGACATTAATATCTAGTAAAATGGCATAATACCATGCAAACAAGATGTTATTGCAGTGCGGGCGTCTATTACATGAAGTCATACGGGTTAAATTAATGGAAATTTCTTATACTTTAGTAAAACTGTTTGGCTTCCATATATATATAGATGTCATCTTTGAAGGCATATTCATGTGTATATATATATACACATGAATATGCCTTCAAAGATGACATCACAAGAATACTCCTACAGATGTAAGAATTACCGTTAAGTACTGTGCGGTATTTCATGTTTCTTTACCGTATATTTGCAGGCGTCGTACCTATTTAATTTTAAATTAGTAAATGCTTAAGAATTAAATGAATCTATAGCGGCTACACTTTCAAAGGTGTCGTGCCTATTTGATAATTTATTATAAACGTTAAACCAGGAGCTGACTGTAGACTAGTGTAAACGTAAACACAAACAACTAATTAAAACCATACATTACTGTATTAATTACATATGCTTAAAAACTCACCCCACCATCTAAAACTTAAACAAGATTTCTAATGCTAAAAGCCTAAATCCGGAGTCCCTGTCTGACTCCTCTACCCAATCTCGTACTTCAAATTGAATATACAACTCGAAACTTTCGTTAAGCTGTTTGAACAGTATTAATGATGGCCACTGAAGCACAACAGCAACTATTTGAAGCTTAACATAAGAATATCCAAAATCCTACTGGACTTCTGAATTCAAAGTTCCTCTAAACATTGAAGGATCAGATCAAGATATCTGGTAAATGTGACCATAAAAAAAGTTTTAGCAATCAAGTTTTACACAAATTACACATATACAACATACCCGTACATTTATTAACTATTTTAGTACATCGACAAAACCCGAAGATATTTTAAAATTACCGAACGAGGCTGTCAACGTGAATTTTACAGACACAATGTCGCGTACAAATTCTTTAATTAAACACGTTAGGAAACATAACTAGATATATTGTATCTGTAAGATAGGTTCAATTGTTGATACAAACCGATCTAAACGAGAATGGAAGTAGATTAATGGACATTTGAATTATCAAGAAATTGACTGTTCTCACCGATATATCAACAATTGAACAACGTTTGACGTAACACCATACATTTCAATGATGTGTCTGTGACGTACTAGTTTAACCACAAGTAGTTGTCATAATGTAAACAAATATTGGCTACATCAAAACCAATATCTGCGAATAAATTTGGGGACGTAGAGTTTCACTAAAATATTTTTCCGGATAAAAACTTGGTCAACAATAATTTGGATAACCATTTTAACTACAATAAGTAGTGTATGTCATTAGGTGTATAAATTAGATGTGCGTATTCTTGTTAAAAGAATGTCAAGGGCGGATGTTAACACATTGAAAAGTGAAGTGGGACGCTAGATCTAGTTAATGAACACCAAAAATCACTTAATTTATATCTACAACAAAACATAATTCAATACAAATTATGAAAAAAATGTAATTTGACTTTAAATATTGCTGTTAAAAGCAGGATGTGATGGGAAACCGAAAATAAGTACAGAATGACCACAAGTACTTGTTTAAATCAGATATTGTCGTATACTCTATATATATATAGCAAAGATTTTATGCTTACTTGCTTAAAGATATGCAAAATAAATGTATTTTAGCCGGTGTACTTTTTCAAAGCCTTTGTTACATTGTATGCATGAAAGATATCATTAAATTAGCAAACAACGCCACAGTCATTGAAGTAAGTATGATAGTATGTATCAATGTCCTAAACACAGCTGCAGCTAGATGCTTAAGATAGTAAATATCTCAGATATATATATATAAGATATGTTGAAACAAGAATATCATACAAAACTATGAAAATAGCTTAAATGGCTGTTTAAACAATCACAAGTTGAACTATTTACAAATGAAGACTGTCCTCTCATAAGCATAGTATGACAAAGAGAACAATTTATTTCAGATTTTTAAGTGAAGATAACAAATAATGAACTTAGTATGGTTAACAGCTCCGTAAATCAAGATACGTGGGTAACGAAATTTCAGTTATTTCAAGTATTATGTTGTATTGGGATTATGTTCGTTAGTTAAGCACTACTGATATGTTTATCGTTAGTTCGATAAGTATAACAATGAGTATACAGTAGTGGCAGTTGTGTCAATGAAATTGCTATTAAAATTTATACATTGTACATATACAGTATAACTTCGATGGCTTGAGTCCGACGGGACTGGACAAAATAATTCGACTTAAGGGTTGTTCGAGTCAAGTAGTGTTCAACATCGTACCATACATGTATAGACATCGAAACAGGCGGGATCTGAAAAGTTGTCCTAGCTATATGTGGTCTTCCAGCCTTCCGTGTTCGATCCAATGATTTCGACTGTACGTAATAAATCAATCATCTTGTGTGGCGGTTTAACAAATAAAATTGACCTGATTGGAGAACGATTAAAGCTCCGTCTAATGCGCATTTTTGTCCAGAAGATACAACGTAATGTTTAATTAGATATAGTTAACTTGTCTAAGGAAAATGGTGGGAAAGGAACCAATATCGATCGCTGATTGGATTATCGACTTGTTTGATTGACAGTCCACGTTGTGTCAATTGTTACACTTAGTCATTAATTTGTTCAATATGTTCATTCGTTCATTTTAAATACATTTAGCTATTTTTCCTATTGCTATTTTATTCAATATTTAGATAGCTGATGTTTGTAATGAGTCTGTGTTTAACATTTTACATTTTTGACAAGTTTTGCTCTGTTGCTTTTGTAGCATTTTCCACATCCGGCGCTGTTGTTGATTCATCATTAGGTTCTGTTATAGTTCCGCGTCCCGAGTCAGATAGCCTAGATACGGATTTAAGCTCAGTTGGACCTGACATTTCCCTGCTTTCTTTGACGTCCGTTGGCTCACGTTGACTTCTTCTTCTCATTATGATGTAGACGCCCAAGTTCAGACACCCTCCAAGATTCGTGAATGTGGTCACAAAGTGGAACACCGTCTGCGGAACATCATCGACCAGAGCCCATACACCGAATAACGCCAATGACCACCATTGGATAAAGAACGCCGCTACAAACAAGGACATGGTCCTTGCAGCCCGATGAGACGCTCTTATATTGGACGATTGCAGCGCGTTGATGTTTCTGGTTTGTTCTTTAATCTTTTTCCATGTCAAAATGTACATGACTGTGTTCATGGCCAGAATGATAAGAAGGGGCACTGTCGTAAAGCAGATGTTGGCGGTGACACCTTTCACACCGTCAAAGTAACAGCTGAAAGCATAAAACAAGTATTTATGCTATGAAGTTTTTTTTAGAAATAACTGAATGTCATATTTAATGAAAAATAATGTTTAAGTTAAACTAAATTATGATAAATACTATTTTGATTTTAAAGATTTTGCTTTTGTAATTGTTGATTAATTCAACTGTTTTTATAATGACAGTTTAATAACATTATTTTTTTTATTATAACACTGAAACTTAAATAGGTGTAAGAACGAATAGATTAATTGTTTCTCCGATATACTTTTATTTTGCAACTGGAAGTCATTGTAAAAGACGTATATCTCAGAGAAAGTTATTTTTAGTTTTTAAAAAATACAATTTTAGGGTTGTATATATGATCAATCTTATTCAGCTGAACATTAAAATATTTACTTTTAAAAATTGATTTAAACGTCGAATGTATACTCGTAGTTATTATGTAACCATTTAAATAATGTTAAACCTTTAAACGCTGATTTTTTTGCCGATAAATCTACCATAGTCATATTTTTGAAAAAGTAACAGACACTTTTTAAAAATAAATATTTGATTCGCCATTTAAACAAATGTTCAATAAAATTTAACTGCACAACATTAATCGCATGATCGGAAAAAAAACAGCTGTGGAAGCAATTGTTTGAAAAAAAACATTTACAAATATCGCAATGTATTCATTTTATCGTGATAGCTACTTACAAAGTCCCGTTAGGTCCCAGCTGTCCAGCAATACCTGCGATAGCGGCACCGGTAAAAGGTAATCCGAATGTCCAGGCAAGTAATCTCCAGTCGTATTTTCCAAAATTCAAGTTCTTACTAAAGTAAATGAGCATGAAGGCGTTGATGGCAACAATGTTAACCATAAGATTCTGTCCCATGATAAACTCCGCCAAGGTAAAACCGTAGAACTCACATAATTCTTTAGGTCGAACATGGTCGCGGACGATAACTATGTGAAGATGATCGATGCTATGGAAGATGTTATAACCTCCGTCACAGAGAGCAAGGTAGACGATGAACCTTTCGCTTTTCGTCCATTGGGTGAAGAAGTTCTTATAACTCTGTCTACGAAATGACAGTGTAATGACCGTGATCACGCTTGCAAAACTAAAAGCAATGCACACTATGGCGGGCACGTGGATGTAGTAGAACGTCTTGTCTTCAATACCATACACAGGTAAGTCATATCCAGTTTCCAGTATTGAAGTATTATCCGTATCATTCATTTTCATAAATGGAGTTCGTCAGATCCCCGCAATCCAAATTGCACAAGTCAGAGTTGCTACCATCAACTGTAACATGCAGTAAAACTAGCTTATATATACAGTTTTAAATAACTTCCCTATCTATAAACTATATATTTTTTCTCTGAGTAATCTGAGATGATTTGAAAAAAGGAAGCTGTCATTAACTACCACGATTATCATGGTAGTTACTTATTGTTATTGTGTTGTGTTTAGCGTCGCTTTTAACAATTTTTCAGTCATATTGCGACGGTGTGTACTTGAGACAGCGTTCTGAGCACTGTCACTCTGGAGTATCATACCGCAGACACATGGTATGATACCCCACTCAGTCACATTATACTGACACCTAGAACTCTCCTCTCACTGCTGAGCGCCAAGCAAGGAAGCTTCTAGTATCATTTCTAAAGTCTTTGGTATGACCCGGCCGGGGATCGAACACATGACCTTCCACATGCAAGGCGGACGCTCTACCACTAGACCACGTTGCGGTGTCATAGTAGTAACGATAAGTGTTTGGCTCATACGGACTAATTATGAGACATATCATGTCGGTGTTAGTTCAGTTGAAAAACAGCTTAGACTGGTCACCTCTTTATCTTTAAAACAATATATGAATGGTGATAATGGATGAGTTGCAACTAAGGTTATCACAATTTTAGACTGCTCGACAAATGATTATAAATTGAATTCGTGATAATGCTTAATAGTTTGTTGTTGTTGTTGTTGTTGTTGTTGTTGTTGTTGTTTATCGCAGAAAGATTGAATGCGTATATGAAACAATGAATTGGGAACCAACACTCAAGTACGAATATATGACACCAACAGGAACAAAGCTTCCATGCTAGCTCTCTCATTTTCCTGTACAAATTAATACATTTTAATACAAATAGAATTAGAACAAGATCCACCAAAGAATATTCAAATGAAAATACGACTTTGATACCTACAGTTTGCAAGGTGTGAGCAAATTATAGATACCCATAGTACGCAAGGCGTGAGCAAATTATAGATACATGCAGTATGCAAGGTGTGAGTAAATTATAAATACCCATATTACGCAAGGTGTGAGCAAATTAAAGATACCTACAGTATGCAAGGTGTGAGTAAATTATAGATACCCATAGTACGCAAGGCGTGAGCAAATTATAGATACATACAGTATGCAAGGTGTGAGTAAAATATAGATACCCTCAGTACGCAAGGCGTGAGCAAATTATAGATACATATAGTATGCAAGGTGTGAGTAAATTATAGATACCCACAGTACACAAGGCATGAGCAAATTATAGATACATACAGTAGTCAATGTGTGAGAAAATTATAGATACCCACAGTACGCAAAATGTGAGCAGATAATAGATATCTACAGTATACAAGGTATGAGCAAATTTTAGATACCTACAGTACGCATTGTGTGAGCAAATTATAGATACCCACATTAGCCAAGGTGTGAGCGTATTATAGATACCAACAGTATGCAATGTGTGAGCAAATTATAGGTGCCCACAGTACGCAAGGTGTGAGCAAATTATAGATAATTACAGTATGCAAGGTGTGAGCAAATTATAGATACCTACATGTGCAAAGTGTGTGAGAATTATAGATACCTACAGAATGCAAGGTGTGAGCAAATTATAGATACCTAAAGTACGCCATGTGTGAGCAGATAATATATATTTACAGTATGCAAGGTGTGAGCAAATTATAGATATCCACAGTTACCAAGGTGTGAGCAAATTATAGATACCCACAGTATGCAAGGTGTGAGCAAATTAAAGATGCCCACAGTATGCAAGGTGTGAGCAAATTATACATTCCCAAAGTACGCAAGGTGTGAGCAAATCATAGATACACACAGTATGCAAAGTGTGAGCAAATTATATACACCTACAGTAGCCAAGGTGTGAGCAGATTATAGATACCTACAGTATGCAAAGTGTGAGCAAATTATAGATACCCACAGTATGCAAAGTGTGAGCAAATTATAGATTCCAACAGTATGCAAGGTGTGAGCAAATAATATATTCCCACAGTATGCAAGGTGTGAGCAAATTGTAGATACCCACAGTATGCAAGGTGTGAGCAAATAATAGATACCTACAGTATACAAAGCGTGAGCAAATTAAAGATACCCCCAGTATGCAAGGTGTGATCTAAATTATAGATACTTACAGTACGCAAGGTGTGAGCAAATTATATACACCTACAGTAGCCAAGGTGTGAGCAGATTATAGATACCTACAGTATAAAAGGTGTTAGCAAATTATAGATAACGACAGTATGCAAGGTGTTTGCAAATTATAGATACTTACAGTATGCAAGGTGTGAGCAAATTATAGATACCTACAGTATACAATGTGTGAGCAAATTATAGACACCTACAGTATGCAAGGTGTGAGTAAATTATATTCAATGTTTAATTTGTAGCTTCTTATGGCAGTTTCCTGGAACCTAAAAGCTGTTAAGATTTCAATGTAAAAACTGAGATAAAGATCATGTCTTTAATGAGGAGAATCCCTACCTCATGCACGAAAGATGAAACGCGAAGTAAATGCAAGGTTGATTATATCATCGTCTTGAAACTATCGCACTAATGTGTCTGATAAAAGAAATGTATTACAGTAAAGAGGAAAAATTCCGTACTTCTATGAAGAAATGATTTATAGTGCACATCGACTATATCTTGAACTCCTAAAGATCACTAACCTCTCATCACTAAGGTCGTAAGTTCCTTATAAGATCTATCCGAAAACCTTATTTAAGAAAAGTTTAACATTAATTTGCTGAAGGATAGTTGTCCAAGTCATAATATTAATTATTATATAAGTATCACCGGAGGTCATTCAGAAATTATTTTTTTTTAACAAACGAAATATCAACAATTAACAATATTATGAGATATAATATAGTACATCAAACTTATGATGCTGAAACAAATAATAGTTATATAACTCATTGTCACACAAACATGTTCTTTTATTTTTTTCAAAATAACACCGACAACTATTCAAGAAAAAATAAATATTTTATCACTTATATGTTGCTTTACCTTCTTTGTCGTCCCAAAGAAATTTCATTGTTGCAGTATGATTTAAGGATGTATTTTTACATGCTTAGGGTCACTTGAGTTATAATTGCTAACAATATAGTAGATATAGTTTAGATTACCACACGAATGGGAAGTCTCAAATATTGACTTATGGCTGTGACCTCATTAACAGCAACAGTTTTTGTCAGTCAGGACCAGTGTGGCGTGAACCTTGATCATAGTTTTTTTTCCTGCTTCCTGCTTCTGAATATAGACAGTCCCTGTATTTTGCATGTTCGTTACATAAGACAGTCAGTCTACTGTTTGTGTACTCTATTCATTATACAAAACTCATAGTAATAGGGGCTCATGAGGTACTGCACCTGCAGTGAATAAAGGTAATCTTTACCTTTGACCTTCGTTTAAATACTTTAAGTTTAGCGACATCTCGTCAGGATTTACATATTGTCTATCCTAGTATAGACTATTGTATTTTGTGTTTTCTTTTAACTGTGGAATTATATGACAATAAAAAGTTGAATAATAGAATAGTTAGTGAAATGTTATCTGTAGCGTAAGACGCAGTTACGTAGCCAATGTCATCTGGGAAATTATCAAATCAGACTGAAACTGAACATCTCAACACTCAAGTTCGTTTTAATTATAGTCAGCCGGGCTCGGTAACGTCAGCGAGTATCGCGTTTGACTACCAATCCAGGGGTCGTGACTTTGAATCCCCCGTTGCTTGCGGAAATCGATGTGATAAACTTCACGGATCCCAGGAAGAACAGATCGTCTGAATTTCTAGACGGCATTAAAACATTCATAGTATACTTCATTATACATATTCAAATTCTTCATTCCTTTTCATGTCCTTCTTATATACTAAACGCACCAGCTAACCTTCCAACTGACATTTTATGTATTTTTCTCAAAAAGTATCAAAACAATTTCCTTGATATTTGCACATGTAAAATAAGCATTTCATATCAAGCAACTGCATACGAGAAATTGTATAGACTTTCGCTTTAAATAATAAATTTTTTACAGTTCGTAAAAGACCTTGTATTGTTCAATATTTACCGTAATGTTTAAGCAATAAGTGGTTAACAGATGAGCAGTTAACCAGTCTTTCCTGGGATTCTGAAATGCTAACCAGTACTAGAACACACCCATCTCCGCAAGAAACTGATATATTCAGAGGTGAAAAACAAATGGCAATGATAATCTTAGATACAATACTTAAATCAATCATCACGGAGACTGGCTGGGCAAAATTTGAACTCACGACCCCTGGATTGAGAATCAGACTCGCTACCGAATGGGCTAACCGAGCTCATTTGTAATAAATAATTAAAAAAAGCGTGTTATTTGAAAATAAAGCTATTTTAAAAGCAATGACCTCCAAATTGTGAGCTGAGATTTTTGTCACATGATCGTAGCGCCTACAGTCAATGTCTAAGACACCATTATGTAGTGTTTAGTCATCAAAAGCAGCAGCAGCGGCAGCAGTATCAGCAGTAGTATTCTTATCTGTAAAATAATGGGGTGTAGTAGCGGTAGAACTGGATATAGCAGAAGTTATAGCATAGAAACAGAATTAGTAAAAGAAGCAGCATATATAAATGGTGTAACAGTAGTAACAGCTACATTGCTACATTTTCTGATTTAACTACTGCTACTGCTGCTAGTATATCTGCTATCATTGTTGCTAATAATAGTCTAATACTTATATTGCTTCTGATGCTGTTATTAATTATATTGTAATTATTATTTCTTCTTAGTCTTCTACCATTACTGCTATGACTAATATTACTTCTATAACTTTAATAACTAATATCACTTACACCACACACCACAAAAAGGAACAACATACTTATGTGAAGCGCGTAGTCCAGGGGTAGAGCATCGAATCCAGGATCGGAGGGTCGTGGGTTCGATCTATTCCCTCTACATCTCTGTGTTGTGTTCTTGAGAAGACAATTTTTCCGCATATGTTTAGTACTACTTCTACCCAGGAGGACTTCGACCGTGATTTGTATCAGTTGTAATAACTTGTTTCACAATTGAAGAAAAATAATTAAGTAAAAGCTTACAACACCATAATTAATTACTACTACTACTACTACTACTACTACTACTACTACTACTACTACTACTACTATAACTACTATTACTACTACTTCTACTACTACTACTACTACTACTACTACTACTACTACTACTACTACTACTTCTTCTTCTTCTTCTTCTTCTTCTTCTTCTTTTTCTTCTTCTTCTTCTTCTAGTACTATTACTACTTCTACTACCATCACTACTACTACCTCTTCTACTATTACTACTACTACTTCTACTACTACTTCTACTACCACTTATTCTTCTTATTATTATTATTCTTCTTCTTCTTCTTCTACTTCTACCACTACTACTACTTCTTCTTCTTCTTTTTCTTCTTCTTTTTCTTCTTCTTCTAGTAATATTACTACTTCTACTACCACCACTACTACTACCTCTACTACTATTACTACTTCTACTTCTACTACTACCTCTACTACTATTACTACTACTACTTCTACTACTTCTTCTACTACCACTTATTCTCCTTCTTCTTATTCTTCTTCTTCTTCTACTTCTACTACCACAACTACTACTACCTCTACTACTATTACTACTACTACTTCTACTACTACTTCTACTACCACTTATTCTCCTTTTTCTTATTCTTCTTCTTCTTTTACTACTACTACCACTACTTCTACTATTATTACTACTGCTACTAATACTACCGCTACTACCACTACCACTACCACTACCACTACCACTACCACTACTACTACTACTACTACTGCTGCTGCTGCTGCTGCTGCGGCGGCGGCGGCTTCTACTACTACTAAATAAAGCTAAGCACTATCAGACTATCAGACGCCGACAGCTCCTTACAGACATCGGATACCTCACCTTATTGCCTTTCGCATCGCATTCATAATCGGGAATAGGTTATTTCCCTTGCATTATCACTGACCTGATATCAAAAATACGTAACTCTTAAAAATGTAAGAATTATTAAATATATATAAGTTACTTCCCATTTATTGCTTTTTGTCGGAAAGGTCCAACGCCAATAAGAAAAATTAACTTAAACAAATAATATAATATATCAGATGGCGAGTTTTTAATTGCACCATACTTGCTACAATCTTAAAAATAACCGTACAGAATACTCAATAACTTTACTATTCCCTGACATTCATCAAGAATCAATGGATGTCTTAACAAAATCGCTGAGTGATAAAAAACGTCGTTACGGCAATGTATTTACAGCGTTTCGGGGTAAGTAACTAACGCCCAGTCATATTCTCAATTCTTGATATACGTTCGATTACAAAGTTCTGGGATTAGTAACTAACGCCCAGTCATATCCTCAATTCTTGATATATTTTCGATTACAGAGTTCTGGGGTTAGTAACTAACGCCCAGTCATATCCTCAATTCTTGATATATTGTCGATTACAGAGTCCTGGGGTTAGTAACTAACGCCCAGTCATATCCTCAATTCTTGATATATTGTCGATTACAGAGTCCTGGGGTTAGTAACTAACGCCCAGTTATATCCTCAATTCTTGATATACATTCGATTACAGAGTTCTGGGGTTAGTAACTAACGCCCAGTCATATCCTCAATTCTTGATATACATTCGATTACAGAGTCCTGGGGTTAGTAACTAACACCCAGTCATATCCTCAATTCTTGATATATTTTCGATTACAGAGTTCTGGGGTTAGTAATTAACGCCCAGTCATATCCTCAATTCTTGATATGCATTCGATTACAGCGTTCTGGGGTAAGTAACTAACGCCCAGTCATATCCTCAATTCTTGATATACATTCGAGTACAGCAATCTGGGGTTAGTAACTAACGCCCAGTGATATTCTCAATATTGAGTACAGCGTTCTGGGGTCAGTCATATCCTAAATTCTTGATATGCATTCGATTACAGCGTTCTGGGGTTAGTAACTAACGCCCAGTCATATCCTCAATTCTTGATATACATTCGAATACAGCTATCTGGTGTTAGTAAGTAACGCCCAGTCATATCCTCAATTGTTAATATTCATTCGAGTACAGCGTTCTGGAGTTAGTAAGTAACGCCCAGTCATATCCTCAATATCGATTACAGCGTTCTGGGGTTAGTAACTAACGCCCAGTCATATCCTCAATATCGAGTACAGCGTGCTGGTGTTAGTAACTAACGCCCAGTCATATCCTCAATTCTTGATATGCATTCGAGTACAGCGTGCTGGTGTTAGTAACTAACGCCCAGTCATATCCTCAATTCTTGATATGCATTCGATTACAGCTATCTGGTGTTAGTAAGTAACGCCCAGTCATATCCTCAATTCTTAATATTCATTCGAGTACAGCGTTCTGGTGTTAGTAAGTAACGCCCAATCATATCCTCAATATCGATTACAGCGTTCTGGGGTTAGTAACTAACGCCCAGTCATATCCTCAATTCTTGATATACATTCGATTACAGCGTTCTGGGGTTAGTAACTAACGCCCAGTCATATCCTCAATTCTTGATATGCATTCGAGTACAGCGTGCTGGTGTTAGTAAGTAACACCCAGTCATATCCTCAATATCGATTACAGCGTTCTGGGGTTAGTAAGTAACGCCCAGTCATATCCTCAATTCTTGATATACATTTATAGTGTACAGCGTTCTGGTGCTAGTAACTAACGCCCAGTCATATCCTCAATATCTATTACAGCGTTCTGGTGCTAGTAACTAACGCCCAGTCATATCCTCAATATCTATTACAGCGTTCTGGGGTTAGTAACTAACGCCCAGTCATATCCTCAATATCTATTACAGCGTTCTGGGGTTAGTAACTAACGTCCAGTCATTTCCTCAATACTGTAGAAAAAGGCGCAATATCCCATACAAACAAAATATATTAGGTCTGGATACAGATACATAGTATGCGATGCGCAAACATTGTATTACTCGGCAATTATTTCATATTGTTACAAACTAACATTTAAATCTTAAGATAAATATAAGACACAGCATGAAAGAAATATGGAGAAAAAAATAAGCAAGAGTGTATATATCCATGTACTACAGTAATTAGTGTTTGTTCATGTTATAAATTGTTTACTTGAGATGTAACTGAATTTTGGTACTTCCTGTTACTTTTGCCATGTTCAAGTAAGTTCTCTCTAAACCCTGTGTTGCGTTTTCATATCTCTTGAGAGTAGAGATATACATATATAGGGTTATCTTTATGGAGGTATAACAGGTCACAACATGTATACCAATAACAATAATTTGAGTAACTTAATTGTGCATGGAAGCATTACAAAGAACATACATTTCAAACAAGTGTTGTTTTTTTATGGTTGAAGTGGACGGATGTACAGAAAATAATGATATATTGAAGTATGAAATACTGAGACAAGAGGTGGCTGGTGAGTAAAGCATATGTTTTAAGTAGTCGAGATGCACTTTTGAAGTACTGCATATATATAAAATATTTGTCTATATACTTATTAAGTATAATTATTTGCTTGGGAAAATATTTGGATGATGAAACATACCGATGATGCATATTGAATGCATATATGATTTTAACTAGAAAAATCACAATATAGAAATATAGAGATTATGCATAATGAAAGCATATGTGATCATAATAAGAAGTCACAATAAAGATATATAGCGACGATGCATAATGAATACATATGTGATCAGAATAAGAAGTCATAATATATAAGTATAGCGACGATGCATAATGAATACATATGTGATCAGAATAAGAAGTCACAATGTAAAGGTATAGCGCTGATGCATAATGATACATATATGATCAGAATAAGAAGTCACAATGTAAAGGTATAGCGCTGATGCATAATGAATGCATATGCGATCAAAATAAGAAGTTACAATATATAAGTATAACGACGATGCATAATGAATGCATATGTGATGCGAATAAGAAGTCACAATATATTAGTATAGCGAAGATGCATAATGAATGCATTTGTGATGAGAATAAGAAGTCATGATATAGAAATATAGCGATTATGTATAGGGAATGCATATGTAATCAGAATAAGAGGTCACAATATAGAAATATAGCGCTGATGCACAATGAATGCATATATGATCAGAATAAGAAGTCACAATATATTAGTTTAGCGCTGATGCATAATGAATGCATATGTGATCAGGAAAAGAAGTCACAACATAGAAATGTAGCGACGATGTACAGTGATTGCATATGTGCTCAGAATAAGAAGTCACAATAAGGAGGCATAGCGCTCATGCATAATGAATGCATATATGATCAGAATAAGAAGTCACAATATAGAAATATAGCGCTGATGCATAATGAATACACATGTGATCAGAATAAGAAGTCACAATAAGGAGGCATAGCGCTGATGCATAATGCATGCATATATGATCAGAATAAGAAGTCACAATATAGAAATATAGCGCTGATGCATAATGAATGCATATGTGGTCATAATAAGAAAAGTAACAATAGAGAAGTATAGCGACGAAGCATAATGAATGCATATGGGAACATAGTAATGTAGTACAGAAACAAAGTGAATATGTATAGTGGTTATACAATAAAGTAGAATAATTTATAACAGGACGCTTTATGAGCAGACGAGTAGCGATACTGGAATGAAGTAGTGGTATATCGTGGTATGACACATTAGATATAACCGTCAGTAGCGATACTAATGGAATGAAGTAGTGGTATATTGTTGTATGACACATTAGATATAGCCGTCAGTAACGATACTGGTGGAATGAAGTAGTGGTATATCGTGGTATAACATTAAATATAGCCGTCAGTAGCGATACTGGAATGAAGTAGTGGTATATCGTGGTATGACATTAGATATAGCCGTCAGTAGCAATACTGATGGAATGAAGTAATGGTATACCGTGGTATGACACATTAGATATAGTCGTCAGTAACGATACTGGAATGAAGTAGCGGTTTATCGTGGTATGGCACATTAGATATAGCCGTCAGTAGCGATACTGGAATGAAGTAGTGGAATATCGTGGTATTGCACATTTGATATAGTCGTCAGTAGCGATACTTGAATGAAGTAGTGGTATATCGTGGTATGACACATGACATATAGCCGAAAACAGCGATAATGCAATGAAGTAATGGTATATCGTAGTATGGCACATTAGATATAGCCGTCAGTAGCGATACTGGAATCAAGTAGTGGTATATCGTCGTATGGCACATTAGATATAGCCGTCAGTAGCGATACTGGAATCAAATACTGGTATATCGTCGTATGACACATTAGATATAGCCGTCAGTAGCGGTATTAATGGAATGAAGTAGTGGTATATCGTGGTATAACACATTAGATATAACCGTCAGTAGCGATACTGGAATGAAGTAGTGGTATATCGTGGTATGACAAAATAAATATAGCCGTCAGTAGCGATAATGGAATGAAGTAGTGGTATATCGTGGTATGACACATTAGATATAGCCGTCAGTAGCAATACTGATGGAATGAAGTAGTGGTATATCGTGGTATGACACATTAGAAATAGCCATCAGTAGCGATACTGGAATGAAGTAGTGGTATATCGTGGTATGACATTAGATATAGTCTTCAGTAGCGATACTGGTGGAATGAAGTACTGGTATATCGTGGTATGACACATTTGATAAAGCCGTCAGCAGCGATACTCGAATGAAGTAGTGGTATATCGTGGTATAACATTAAATATAGCCGTCAGTAGCGATACTGGAATGGAATGAAGTAGTGGTATATCGTGGTATGACACTTTAGATATAGCCGTCAGTAGCGATACTGGTGGAATGAAGTAGTGGAATATCGTGGTATGACACATTAGATACAGCCGTCAGTAGCGATACTGATGGAATGAATTAGTGGTATATCGTGGTATGACACATAAGATATAGCCGTCAGTAGCGATACTGATGGAATGAAGTTGTGGTATATCGAGGTATGACACATAAGATATAACCATCAGTAGCGATACTGATGGAATGAAGTAGTGGAATATTGTGGTATGACACATAAGATATAGCCGTCAGTAGCGATACTGGAATCAAGTAGTGGTATATCATCGTATGGCACATTAGATATAGCCGTCAGTAGCGATACTGGAATCAAATACTGGTATATCGTCGTATGACACATTAGATATAGCCGTCAGTAGCGGTATTAATGGAATGAAGTAGTGGAATATCGTGGTATAACACATTAGATATAACCGTCAGTAGCGAAACTGGAATGAAATAGTGGTATATCGTGGTATGACAAATTAAATATAGCCGTCAGTAGCGATAATGGAATGAAGTAGTGGTATATCGTGGTATGACACATTAGATATAGCCGTCAGTAGCAATACTGATGGAATGAAGTAGTGGTATATCGTGGTATGACACATTAGAAATAGCCATCAGTAGCGATACTGGAATGAAGTAGTGGTATATCGTGGTATGACATTAGATATAGTCTTCAGTAGCGATACTGGTGGAATGAAGTAGTGGTATATCGTGGTATGACACATTTGATAAAGCCGTCAGCAGCGATACTGGAATGAAGTAGTGGTATATCGTGGTATAACATTAAATATAGCCGTCAGTAGCGATACTGGAATGGAATGAAGTAGTGGTATATCGTGGTATAACACTTTAGATATAGCCGTCAGTAGCGATACTGGTGGAATGAAGTAGTGGAATATCGTGGTATGACACATTAGATACAGCCGTCAGTAGCGATACTGATGGAATGAAGTTAGTGGTATATCGTGGTATGACACATAAGATATAGCCGTCAGTAGCGATACTGATGGAATGAAGTTGTGGTATATCGAGGTATGACACATAAGATATAACCATCAGTAGCGATACTGATGGAATGAAGTAGTGGAATATTGTGGTATGACACATAAGATATAGCCGTCAGTAGCGATACTTGAATGAAGTAGTGGTATATCGTGGTATGACACATAAGATATAGCCGTCAGTAGCGATACTGATGGAATGAAGTTGTGGTATATCGTGGTATGATACATTAGATATAACCATCAGTAGCGATACTGATGGAATGAAGTAGTGGAATATTGTGGTATGACACATAAGATACAGCTGTCAGTAGCGATACTGGAATGAAGTAGTGGTATATCGTGGTATGAAACATTAGATATAACTGTCAGTAGCCATACTGGAATGAACTAGTTGTATATCGTGTTATGACACATTAGATGTAGCCGTCAGTAGAGATACTAATGGAATGAAGTAGTGGTATATCGTGGTATGACACATTATATATAACCGTCATTAGCGATACTGGAATGAAGTTGTGGAATTACGTGGTATGACACATTAGATATAGCCGTCAGTAGCGATACTTGAATGAAGTAGTGGTATATCGTAGTATGACACATTAGATATAGCCGTCAGTAGCGATACTGGAATGAAGTAGTGGTATATCGTGGTATGATACATTTGTTACAGCCGTCAGTAGCGATACTGATAGAATGAAGGAGTGGTATATTGTGGTATGACACATTAGATATAGCCGTCAGTAGCGATACTGATGGAATGAAGTAGTGGTATATCGTAGTATGACACATTAGATATAACCGTCAGTAGCGATACTGATGGAATGAAGTAGTGGTATATCGTTGTATGAAACATTAGATATAGCCGTCAGTAGCGATAATGGAATGAAGTAGTGGTATATCGCGGAATGACACATTAGATACAACCGTCAGTAGCGATACTGATGGAATGAAGTAGTGGTTTATCGTGGTATGACACAATAGATTTAGCCTTCAGTAGCGATACTGACGGAATGAAGTAGTGGTATATCGTGGTATGACACATTAGATATAGCCGTCAGTAGCGATACTGATGGAATGAAGTAGTGGTGTATCGTGGTATGACACGTTAGATACAGCCGTCAGTAGCGATACCGATGGAATGAAGTAGTGGAATATCGTGGTATGACACATTAGATATAACCGTCAGTAGCGATACTGGAATGAAGTAGTGGTATATCGTGGTATGACACATTAGATATAGCCGTCAGTAGAGATACTGGAATGAAGTAGTGGTATATCGTGGTATGACACATTAGATATAACCATCAGTAGCGATACTGATGGAATGAAGTAATGGTATATCGTGGTATGACACATTATATATAACCGTCAGTAGCGATACTGATGGAAAGAAGTAGTGGTATATCGTGGTATGACACATTAGATATAGCCGTCAATAGCGATACTGGAATGAAGTTGTGGAATAACGTGGTATGACACATAAGATATAGCCGTCAGTAGAGATACTGATGGAATGAAGTAGTGGAATATCGTGGTATTACACATTAGATATAACCGTCAGTAGCGATACTGATGGAATGAAGTTCTGGAATATCGTGGTATGACACATTAGATATAACCGTCAGTAGCGATACTGTTGGAATGAAGTTATGGTATATCGTGGTACGACACATTAGATATAGCCGTCAGTAGCGATACTGGAATGAAGTTGTGGAATAACGTGGTATGACACATTAGATATAGCCGTCAGTAGCGATACTGATGGAATGAAGTAGTGGAATATCGTGGTATGACACATTAGATATAGCCGTCAGTAACGATACTGATGGAATGAATGAAGTAGTGGTATATCGTGGTATGACCCATTAGATATAGCCGTCAGTAGCGATACTTGAATAGAGTAGTGGTATATCGTGGTATGACACATTAGATATAGCCGTCAGTAGCGATACTGATGGAATGAAGTAGTGGTATATCGTGGTATGACACATTAGATATAGCCGTCAGTAGCGATACTGGAATGAAGTAGTGGTATATCGTGGTATGACACATTAGATACAGCCGTCAGTAGCGATACTGATGGAATAAAGTAGTGGTATATCGTGGTATGACACTTTAGATATAGCCGTCAGTAGCAATACTGATGGAATGAAGTAGTGGAATATCGTGGTATGACACATTAGATACAGCCGTCAGTAGCGATACTGATGGAATGAAGTAGTGGTATATCGTGGTATGACACTTTAGATATAGCCGTCAGTAGCGATACTGATGGAATGAAGTAGTGGAATATCGTGGTATGACACATTAGATATAACCGTCAGTAGCGGTACTAGAATGAAGTAGTGGTATATCGTGGTATGACACATAAGATATAACCGTCAGTAGCGGTACTAGAATGAAGTAGTGGTATATCGTGGTATGACACATAAGATATAGCCGTCAGTAGCGATACTGATGGAATGAAGTAGTGGTATATCGTGGTATGACATATTAGATTTAGCCGTCAGTATCGGTACTGGAATGAAGTAGTGGCATATCGTGGTTTGATTCATTAGATATAGCCGTCAGTAGCGATACTGGAATGAAGTAGTGGTATATCGTGGTATGGCACATTAGATATAGCCGTCAGTAGCGATACTGGAATGAAGTAGTGGTATATCGTGGTATGACACATTAGATATAGCCGTCAGTAGCGATACTGATGGAATGAAGAAGTGGTATATCGTGGTATGACATTAGATATAGCTGTCAGTAGCGCTACTGATGGAATAAAGTAGTGGTATATTGTGGTATGACACATTAGATATAACCGTCAGTAGCGATACTGATGGAATGAAGTAGTGGAATGTTGTGGTATGACACATTAGCGAAAGTAGCGATACAACTGTGAACGCAACAGTTTACGGCAATGATCAAACAGAGTCAATATATACGAAACCGGTCAAAGGTTCAACAACAACAACAACAACAACAACAATAGAAACAACAAAAGCACAACATCAAAAACAGCAACAACAATAACAACAACATGAATAACAACAACAACAACAAAAACAATAACATCACAACAGCAAAAACAACAACAGCCAAAAAATACAACAACAACATGAACAAAAACAATAATATGAACAACAACAACAGTAAATACAAATACAAATATAAAGAAAACACATCTATTAATAATTATATTAATATAGTATAATATATATGTTACAATAATTTATTATTGTTTTAATAATATAAACCTACATCAAACACCTTGATTTTTTATATTATCTTCAATCTTATATTTATTTAATAAAGGTGAAATACGTGTATAATATCCTGTCGTTATAGACAGAAACTTTTCTGGCATTTAATTGATTGACAGGTACCCGTGATCTCACTTCATTCCTGTATCGTTCATGTTAATTAAGAGTGTGCATTGAAAGGTCATTGGTATTGGTATCATTTAACGTTTGTTTTCAAAGCCTCGTTTAATACATCTATTTACCTGTCATTATTTACTTGATATATTAAATCCAGCGAGTAATAATTCTATTAAGATGTATCATAATACAATTATGACACAAGCCCGCTTATAAGATAATAATAACAGAACATCTTTTGAATAAATCACACAACAACTGATTTACACTTGTTGTCCTCCTTCTGTGATGTAGTTTGTATTTTATCACTGAGATTAGTGTCCATTGTCTCGGGGAGTCCTGACAAAGCACAAATACACAGTACCGACAAACCTCCACATGCGAAATACAGAATACCGGGTATGTGCAACTCCTGGAAGTAAAGACAATAACCTTATTTAACCTAAATGTAGTATTTCACTTGTATTTCACAGTAGGATTTCACTTGTATTCATATTATAGGGTCAATCGGCCTTGCTTTATTTCAACGCCATATCATAAAACGAAACAATGTAAAGAAAACAGTGTAAATGAAAGTAACCCCACCACACTCATTAATCTTTTATAAGCGTGACAGCATGATTAGGTTTATGACGTAAAACCCAAAACTGTTCAAGCAAGTGCATGTATAAAAATCAAAATACTTGAAAGAAGTTATAGTTGGTATTTAATAAATATTCATACGCCTTTCTAATTTGATTGATACTACTGAAGCGTTTTGTTTTTTTAATGCAACATTTCTTTATTACAAAACATAATAAATGTCCGCAATATATCTTTATTGTTTGATTTGTTTCTGCATGTTTATATTAAATACATGAAAAATGTAATTCGAGGAATGAAAAGTAGTCCCTGTTGCGTATGATCATTTTGGCGGTGATCAACACTGCAACGCTTAATCTCAATGACATAAGCGGGAATATGCATGAAGCCCGGCTTATTAAGAGGTAATGCAATATGAAGTTGTTTTTCAAATTTAATTTCTTTTTGAAATGTGATTAAATTTACATTTAGGCGTATGATGACATCAACTTCAAATCTAATTTTAATGAGGTGTAACGCCATTTTCATCACATTTCAGGTTATATATGGCATATCGAGTTTGACTGGCAGAGGAAGACTTCATTATAATGAAACTGAGTAGAACCACCGTCCTTCTGCATGTAACAGGAAAACTTTCTCACATAAAGTTTTTGTGAGAGACCGGGACTCCAACATATGACCTTAGCTTTGAGAGAGAAGTGATCTTGAGACGGCACCTTAGACCACTCGGGCATTGAGGACACCTTCAACTCTACTTACCAAATACACAAGTTGTGGACTCAAAATGGCGCCCACTCTTCCAATGACGCTTAACGCTCCGAAACCAATAGTCCTGCAAAGGGAAAGTATTCTAATAAGTGTTAAACATCCCTTAAATATTACTCTTATAATACCCGTATACGAGTATCCATTGATTGGCGAACTTGCTGTTGCAGTTTGATGTAAAAACTTAATTAAGAAAATATTTGTAGAACAGGACCCAGCCGCCAGAACAGCACTAAAACAATCTGCACAAGGAATACTGTTATAATAGTACAATACAACGATGCAAATAATATAGGAATTGAAACATATGCACCCTGTATTTGTACATGTTCGGAAATTATATTTATATCTGATGAGAAACCTGTATTATTCTATACTTCCAAAGCAAATAGCCAATTTTTAAGCTACATCCTGTCTTAAAATGCCACTTTTGCTCATTCCCTTGACTGGCTGCTTAAGACAGATTAGACTATACATACATTACATTTATAAAACAAATGATATCAAAGTCACAGAATAATAAAATATATTTACATAACGCATTTATGCATTACAGAATGTTGTGTTTATTTTCAAGGAATCGTTATGATCAGAAAAGAAAGCATATAGGGATGGAATGAGAAAATATAAAAAAAAGATGAATTAGAGACATAACCCGTCTTATTGTTCGAAACAATACACTGTTGAAAATAATTTATCTTTATATATGAACCAATAACACAATGCTTTAATTGAAAATAGAATCAAGAATTAATAAAAAAATCATGTTTGTTGTGAACATCCATTTCATTCTGTGTTTTTTTCTGTCTCTCGAGAAGTACTGTTCTGCTGCCTCAATCAGTTTTGGTTTTGCTGTTTTAAAATTACGTTTGTTAGTTTTTAGTACAGTTTAAAACTGATTGATAACTCTTACTTCCATTTATTTATTTGTGATAAAGGTTCGTTATTGTTTGTATCATTTGATAGATCTAAGTCAATTTCTGATTTGTTTATTTCGTTTTTTTTTTTAATTGTTTTCCTTTTCGACAATAGGTTTCTTTATTTTAGTGGAGTGTTTTGTTATTTAGTTTCAAATTGCTCCTGCTATGACTTCCCATCTAGTATTTGCTTTCACTTCAATAGTCAACTGTATATTTGTACGCTGTATATTTGTTACTATCTAGTGAGTTGTCTCATCTAATTCCTGAAGAAATTTTATGTTCTGTAATTTTATTTGTTGTATTTGGTGGTGTTAAAAAATAGTTAAGCTTACAAAATATTCAAGGTATATATTTTGAATGTCATGTAATCAAATTCCTGTATAGTACTGAAATCACCTCAAGCAAACAGCCGTTTATTCTCATATTGTTTTATTTAATTTTCTTACCGTTTAGTATATCATTTTTTGGGTCCTCCGTTGCCGAGTGATCTAAGGCGTCGTCTCAAGATTCCTTACCTCTCACCGCTTATGCCGTAGGTTCGAGTCCCGCTCGCTCCAAAAACTCTATGTGGGAAAGTAAGAACGTTACTTGCGGAAGGGCGGTGGGTCTACTGATTCATTCTGAGACCTTCCTTCACCATTAAAACTGAATATGCCATATATAACCTGGAATGTGTTGAAAATGGCGTTAAACCCCATTCAAAAAAGTAAATTATTAGCAGATAAAAGACACTTTCAACAAGTCGCAATTAAAAGTTGATAGTAATATATTACCTTACGACAGTAGGATACAGTTCTATTGTCATTGTTTGCACCGGGCCCCAGGCTGTTTGTATCCCCATATTGGCAAATATAGCAAAGCCATTTGTCAATTCATCGTGGTAATCCGTCTCTGAAAAGATAATTTTATCATGAAAAAGCCAGGCCCGACTAGCTCAGTCGGTTACGCGTCTGACTATCAATCCAGGTCGTGATTTCGAATCCCCGCCCGGCAACAGTCTCCGTGATGATTGATATCCGACATTGTGTCTCATTATCATTCGTCTCTCACCTCTGATTCAAGTGGGAAAGTTATCAGTTACTTACGGAGAGGGTGTGTGCTCGAGTACTGGTTAATTCCAGGAAACAGTGGTCAGGTTAACTGATCGTCTGTTAGCCCTCAATGGCATAAAACATGACGCTAAATATTCAATCAATCAATTATCATAAAAATGAAACAAACAATAACAAGAAAGTAAGCTTTATATATTTCTTAAAATATACATCAATGCGGCAGAGGAACGTGGTGAATCTATATGACATTTAACTTGTTCGTATGTGATTTCGTAAGAAATAGTTTTGATGAATAGAAAAGGTAGCAGTATGTTGAAAAATAAACAGAAACATACAGTGCAAATAACTTAAGTACAAATAACATACAACACAAATAACATACAGTACATATAACATACTGTACAAATAACATACATCACAAATAACATACAGCACACATAACATTCAGTACACATACATGTAACATAAAGTACACATAACATACAGTACACATAACATATAGTACAAATAACATACAATCACAAATAACATACAGTTCATATAATATACAACACATATAACATACGGTACATATAACATACAGTACATATAACATACAGCACAAAAAACATACAGCACAAATAACATATAGCACAAATAACATACCGTACATATAACATACAGTACATATAATATACAGTACAAATAACATATAGTAGATACAACATACAGTACATACAACATACAGTACAAATAACACACAGTACATATAACATGCAGTACATATAACATGTATCACAAATAACATACATCACAAATAACATACCATCACAAATAACATACAGCACAAATAACATACAGTACATATAATATACATCACAAATAACATACAGCATAAATAACATACAGTACACATAACATACAGTACACATAACATGCAGTACAATTAACAAACAGCACAAATAACATACAGTACACATAACATACAGTACACATAACATGCAGTACAAATAACATACAGTACAAATAACATACATACAGTACAAATAACATACAGTACAAATTACAATTTAAATGTCAAAAGTATAATTCTTATAAAACGTTAACCGATATACTGAAGAGAAGCAACCACAAATGCACCCAATGCTGTAACACCATAGCAGAGCATCGAAGTTGTTCGTCGTCCAAATCTGTGAAAATATTAACATTGTTGAGGTATGTCGACAAAATAAGCTGGCCCCAGTTTCACTTAACGTCCCAACTTGAGATTTTCTCAAAATTTTAAATGTTATAACTACATTTACATTAATCATGTTGCAAAGAAGTTCAGATGTTTTCCTACTTCAATTATGTGTGGTCATAAAACTTAATGAGTTCAAGCCATTGCTTAGAAAAATTGAGAATTCTCAGTTGAGGAATATCTCACGGTGATATGTGTAGTGAAACCGGACCCTGCTAACCGAGTTCCAGGTATATAATTTTAGATGACAACTAATTCAAAGCTTTAAAATAATAGTTACTAGAAAACAAACTCTCCTTTTGTATTTGTAGTGTGTTGTATTTCAATAACATCATAAAAGACAGTTGACATTACTGTGTGTCAGATTCTGAATATGGACCTCTAGCTCTGATAAACACATAGTAATCTATATCATTTCCTTCTTATTTTCTTCGGAAGATTTAAAGTATGCTTTTTATTGATGTACTTGTTATATTGTCGATTTTTTCTAGTTAATCTACAAATACGATGTTTGCATGCTTGTGTTTTGTAGAATGTAATCAGAACTAATTGTATTTGCTGTCTTATATAACATTATATCATTCGTAATAAAAGCATGAAACTGATAGTACTTATTTTGGAGCCAGATAGCTATAGCTTTTGTTGGTAATCCGGTCAAGTTGAAAAGAAAGAAGTTCAGATAAAGGTTCCCTGAGAGCGACTGAACACCATAAAGAATTCCGTAAGCGATCATGCCAAGTCCTGCCCTAAAATTAAGAAAAGAAAACATTATTAAGATTTA